>JAIOKQ010000303.1:0-13806 GCA_020654165.1 Oryctes rhinoceros | reverse complement strand
CGAGGTTCCCACAACCTAGATAAATAAAAATTTATATATTATGTGTGTTATTGTTAAATTAGTCATGATCATTTATTACAATAAACAACAATAATTATGTCAAAAGTGTTAAAAATTGACAGAATGCAAAATTCAAGAAGAAATTGGTGCAATAGAACGAAATGTTGTTAATAACGTCTTAGATGGCATTTGTAAATAAACTATCTTACTGCCAAGAAGTCAATGGGTGGCATTTTGAACATTTAATTTAATAGCGTTAATTTTGCTATTCAGTTCCGAATTTTTCGTTTATATTGTATTAAGTTACAAGTACGATATCAACATTAAATGTTCAGCTTGATTTTTCTTCGAATCTTTATTATGCAATCTTATGATCTATTTGCATGAACATAAAGGTTAGAAAAAGCATTATCGGATTCCACTACGAAAAATATATTCATGAATGAAGTTAATTTGCTTTCCAGCGACTAAAATTTAACTTTGTATAAACGGAAGTAAATTTATTGTCGCTACAAGAAAATTATTTTCTTAATATTCTCCAGCTGATTAAAATTTGTTCAATGTGAAAACGAACGTTTTACTTAGTGCGAAAGTATACCGTTTGAAATCAAGTAAATATCTTTACCTGTATTGAAGAAGGCGCAATTTCAAGCGAATTATCTGCATTTCAAATTAAGTAAATACTTTTCTTGCGCCACGAAATCTTCTCTCTTTAATCGAGATGCTTGAATGTTTGGTTGAAAAATGTATTTTATTTCAAAAGGAATGTTTTTAGGATGTGTAATAAAAAACTCAAATAAACATGAATATGTATATTTTTATATATTATAAACGTACATGTGACAATAACATAATAAACAATGTGTATTTTTATATAGTAAAAACATAAAAGGTGCAATATTTAACATTACTAATACAATGAAATTTAAATCTAAACGTTTAACTGCGATATAGACACATAAGTATAACTTGCTTAAACTTCATTGCATGTTCTACCTGATTGGCTCGAAAATGGAGATAAAATACTTTGGTATGCAGTATGTTATAAAGGAATAAACAGTTAAAACTGTCATTACTTAATACATTATAATTGACAACACCAAATAATGGAAATTCATTTACATAATCAAAACTATGTCACTAATTCTATACCGATTTGTACAAAGTGACTGTTCTGTAATTAAATGAGGTAGTTTGACGTTGTATTCTTGAACTAACGACTCGACTATGATATCCAATTTTCCAATGTTGATATCATCTTCTAGACCGATGTTTGATAGCATTCTGTGAGTCACCTTCAATTGCAACCTGGTTGTTAAGAATAAGGTAAATTAATGTTGTTATTCATACTTTTAGCAATGTTCTTGAAATACTTATGTTTTCTTTCAAATAGTATGCTGGGAATGTTTGATATGATTTGTTTATAATGCAACGTAAGATGATGTTTTGATTTCAAGTTAATAGAAAAGAGAGCAAGATATAATTGATGATGTTCAACAGTTAAATTTTCTAAAAGATCACAAATAGATTCTGATATTGTAGCAGATATTAATATGTCATCAATTTCCAATAATTTTAAATAAAAATTCCATATTGGATCTTTGTCGGGTATCATATCACCAACAATAAACCGGAAATTAAAGACTAGACTTAACATTTCTGCAGAGGACATGATAATGCACTTGTTTACTATACTCCGCCAAAAAAGTATCGCATAATCTTTGTTTGTAGCATAAAGTTGTAAATATACTTTAATGTGCTCTAAGATATAATTTCGATGATTGTTTAAATAAAATACAGGCCAAATAAAAACAAGAACTCATACTTGAGATTTTTATTAAAACAAGAAATTATAATTTTGGAAAGAAGAATGTCATAACAGTAGCTTTTAACTGAATATTGCCACCTCTGGCTCTTATGACCGCTCGCATACGGTTTGGCAGAGGCAAATTCTCCCACTCGTCACGGAAAGCATTTTCTAGTCCATGCAGGTCCGCTGGGGCAACATTTTGGGTTCGTATCCGTCCGTGAAGGAGGTCCCACACGTGCTCGATAGGGTTCATGTCCGGACTTACCGCGGGCCAATCTAAAACTGGAATACCGACATCGTTAAGGTATTCCTGGACGATTATTGCAACATGCGGTCGTGCATTATCGTGCATTAACATAAATTCGTTTTCTATAATTGGCGCACATGTTCTTCTAAAATGTCCGTTATATACCTGTGGGCAGTCAGTGTACCTCTGTCTACTGGTACTAACTCTGTACGACCTGTTAAACAGATGCCTCCCTAAACCATAATAGAGCCACCAGCGAAATTAGGTCTAGGTCTGATATTACACTGCGAATAGCGCTCACCGTCTCGTCTGTACACTGAGATACGCCTATCTGAGGTGTAAAGGCCAAATCTTGACTCATCTGTGAAGAGTATATCGGCCCAGTCATTAATGTTCCAATTTACATGTTCTCTGGCAAACCTTAAGCGAGCCACTCGGTGGTTCCTAGTGAGACGAGGGGCTGTTACAGCTACTCCAGCTCTTAATTCACTCTGTCGTGACCTATTCCGAATAGTTTGAGTACTCGCACGAGTATTTCTGACTCTAGTCAAGTCATTCTGCAATTGTCTCGCAGTTACATGTCTTCGACGTAATGCTTGTAGTAGTAAATAGCGGTCATCTTGGCGAGTAGAACATCTTGGACGACCTGGTACAGGTCTTCTACTGTAATTGCCTGTTTTCCTATATCTGGCTACGGCTCTGGAAACACTTGACTGATTGATGTTCATCAAATTAGCAACGTATGCTTGAGATCGTCCTTCTTCAATTAAAGCAACTATAGCAGCCGCATGTTTTGAAGTTAAATTGCTCATTTTAGTTTTAAAAGCGTTGGTACAGAACTCTGACTTCGCACTTTAAAATTTGCCCGTATAGGAAGACTTTCAATAAACAACTGAACAAATCTTACACATATGCATTTTTCTAAATGTGTTCTTTTAGAAAAAAAAAAAGTAAAAAAGCTATGTTTCATGATTTTGTTAGTGTTTTTATAGTTCACATACACGAGGCAAACATTTTGTGAACGTATAAAAATATCTTGGTTTATAAATGCCTCTTTTTAATTTATGCGATACTTTTTTGGCGGAGTGTATATTTTCACTTTTTATTGAAAGAGGTTTATTATGGTCTAAATTGTAATATGCGAAATATTTAATTCTGTTATTCAAATGATCAAGAATAAACATATTTCGTTGCATGAAGTTCTCAGTTATCAAAGCCATTTCATATCTATGAATTCTTTCAAGTAAATCGTGTATAATTTCGCTTGTGCTATTTATATAATTATGGTAATTTTCTGAAAACAGAATAGTTTTCTTTTCACAATGTCATTGTGATTGTTTTGTTAATAGTACAAAATCTGCAATAGTGGTTGGCCGAAAGACTTTCAGTAAGCCCTAATATTCAATGCAAACCTAAATTGTCACCTACTATTAACACAACCGCGAAGTATGTTTCCAGTAATTTATTGTTTACCTTAATAGTAAGACCTTCGTTTTCTAACGAAACTAATTAATTAATTATTGGTTGAAAAACTAAACGATTGCCGTACCTTTTTCTATCTCTACTGTAAAAAAAGAGAAGCCAAAAAACGTCTTCCAAAAAATCTTTTGGAATATTCGGGTGGTAATACAGCCAAGTATAATACAATGTTCTGAATTTCCGATTTCCAGAATGGCTGCCTAAAGGATTTTCACATCGGAAATCATCATAGTACAAAATGAGCGATAGCAGTTTTTTGTTGGAATATTTCTCTTTTATTGATTTTCACAAGAAACATTGTATTGAGCTTGATAGTAGCGAAGAATATTCATGGTATCGATTCATATAAGCCATAATTTTACTCAATACATTTGGTAATTCCAAGAACATTTTTAGCTTTTTTCGCATAGGAATAACAATGGATGTATTATTTTTTAACTTCATTACTACATCGTTATTTCCTTTAAAATTTGACGGAGTTTGACTAATAATGTATAAATCTGGTTTGATGAACTTCTCAGGCTTTTTGAAGAAAGTCGATACGCTGTATGCAAGTTTAATGCTTTAAAAGGATTCTGCATAAAATTAAATAACAAACTAATATCTGAAGAAAATTCTCCGGAAACATCAATTTTATTGAAACAAAAATTTTAGTATATCAAATAAAGCTGCAACCATATTAATAATATTTTGAATAGCAGACCGCATTAGAGATATATTATCGTGTAGTTTTGATAAGAGATACTTCCACAAGTCGATCTAATATCAAAGGTAGGTTGTCTTTGCTTTGCATATAATCATCTTCTACATATTCGTAATTCAATTCAAAATCATTAATTTCGACCTTATCTTTCCGTCTTCGAATTACCGAAACAAAAATATCTTTTTATGATGTGGTAACGAAAAGAATCTTTTCTTTGGAATGATCGCCAACAATTTTGCGTAGGGCATACAAAATATATTCGTTTTATGCACATATTCTAAATGAATTATTAATTTGTTAGGAGCGCAAAAATACTTTCCACAAAAACAAATCATTTTTAAGCTTAAAATGCATAATATATGGTAGGGTTTTGTCCTGTTTAGTTTTAATTTAAAAAATTCCTCGTTGGAGAAGTAACCAGATATGCTCACTTGATGGCGGATAACTAACATTAAATACTTTGAAAATTTTAAATAGTAGGTCCAGTGCGTTTAATATTGAATCACACTGACAACGGATTCCATCCACTATTATAAATACCGACGAAATATTGTGGAAGCCACCGATGACGCATAGAAGCGGTTGGGGAGAGATTTTTCTTGCAGCAGCCTTTATTTTCTGTTCGTCGATTAACTTGTCTACATTGCCAGGAATCTGTAACGAATATATAATAATGAACGGGAAATTAATCTCCTGATGGCTATACTCACTGCTGTTACTAATGTTAAACTCTCTTCGCATTCGTTTATTGAAAACTTCCAATCTTCATTCTTTCCTCTCATACGGAATAATATAACATAATGTTTTTAACTGATATGAATGTTTGACATCTGAAAAAACACATCGGTGCAATGTTACGATATAACTTTCCATCAAAACATAAGTTAAATAATTCAACTAACGTAGATATTAAAATACATTGCTAATAATGGAACAATTTTACCAATATACAACTAAATAGTTGCAATTTAAGTTGGGTAAAATCTTCTCTTCCTACATACAATGGCATACGTGAAAAGAGCGCATCTAACTCGAATTGTCGTCAACCTAATATAATTATTCAAATATTAAGTGTTAGTGAGTTTCACTTATGGAAAAAGAAGCACTAAAAATAATTTACCAACTGGTGTGTTTGCATCTTCAATAAGCTGTAGATAATTAGCTGTAGTATCGCCTTTGAAGTTATGCTTTCCTTTTACTGAAACAATTATATCCCAAAACGTATTCCAATTATTATAAAGCGATGCAGAGTACTTGAATCCACATTCAAGTGCTTCGGAGTTTATCTAAAATATAAAATTTATCAAATAAATAACATTTTTAGAGCCTAAGCTAAATTTCTTTTACTTTACCAAAGACAAAGATTTATTGTTTCTTAAAATAGACCAATTCACCATAAATTCCGAAACAGTATATTTTTGACTTTTTTCTATAGCCAACTGTTATTTTCTAATGCTTCACCGCCTCTTCCTAAAGCTCACTGAAATATTTCAAGAACGTAAAGGAGGCTTGAATTCCAGCTAAAATAATAACATAATAGTAATGTTATAAATCGAAATTACGTAACGGTACAGTCTCTTTCGGGAGTGTTGCTGTCCCGATTAGGAGAATTTGCTTTCCTGTTTCGATGCTGTGCTGTGTCACCACTTCGAAATAAAATATTGCGAACTTTATCTACTAGACGTCCTTTTGCCAAAACACATTTGGGAGTATTTGAGTTACATTTTGGTAGATATGGTGAATAATTAAAGAGTCCCAACGATGTGCCCGACCAGTAGCGTCGATGCGAGAGCAGAGTGGGGTAAACTCCGCTCTCGCATAAGTAGTAAAAATAAACGATGCATTTAGTTGCCGTTCTAACGTATTAAAGTATACGTTGAACATGTTGCGAGGTCGTAAAAATAATGCGTCAAATCGGTTGTCTGCTACCGTAGTAAATAAATTTATACATCGGTTTCCCGATTTAATATATGACGGTAAGGCAGTGAAATGTTTAGTTTGTGAAACAACTTTATTATCTTGGAAAGCGAGTCAGTGTCAAAGACATATAAATAGTGACAAACATAAATTGAAAAAGATTAGACGCAAATCATATAATGAATTTGTGGTTGATTTAACAATGATGCTAATTGCGACCAATATAGCAATACATAAAGTCCAACACCCAATGTTTCGCCAGTTTTGGAATAAATACAATCCTACGTGGAAATTACCATCTAAAAATACGCTACACAATTACGTACCATCAGTGCGTGAAAGAATTGTAAATTTTACGAAAAAAAAACGGTGAAAAATAAATACCTTTGGTTGACAATGGACGAAACTACAGATATTAAAAAACAGTCCATCCTATCCATTGTCGTAAGGACGCTGACCCCACAAGGATCTTCTGACCCTTATTTACTAGCCTGTAAACGAATGCAAGATTGTACTGCCACGGCGATACGTAGTGTATTAATAGAAACACTACAAAAATTTGAAATTTTACCGGAGCAACTGTTAATGTTAGTTACCGATGCTGCCGCGGTTATGCGTTCCACAGCAAAATTACTCAAAACGATTCAACCAAACCTGCTGCACGTCACATGTTTGCTTCACGCTTTACACCTTGTAACAAACATTATACGTACAAGTTATCCTGATGTGGATGAACTAATAGGACAAACGAAAGCGGTTTCTCTTAAATCTCCGAAACGTATTCGCCTATTTCATTCGCAGTGTCCTGACATACCCGAGCCGCCGCAACCAATTCTTATACGATGGGGTACGTGATTAGAAGCAGCATTCTTTTATTGTTATAAACAATTTGAAAAAATTAAATCAGTAGTTTTACAACTAGACGGCAAAGAAGCGGCTGCAATGAGGCTCAGTCAGGTTCAATTTAAAAATCCTCAAGTTGCAGCAAATTTAAAAATTATTTACGACAGTTACGTTCCAATAGTGGATGCAATAAAAAAGTTACAGAACAGTGCGCTGTCCTTATCGGACTCATTAACAATTATTGACCACGTAGAATTAGCGCTGCATATCCTTGATGATGAAAAAAGTGTTTGTGTTCGTGAAAAATTTAATAGTGTATTAGATAAAAATGTAGATTTTACAAAATTACGGCAACTTTTTACCAATACTGAAGATACGTTGTACAGATACAAAGAGCACTTTAACTATGCAAATATAACATCTCTCAACGTCGAACAATCCTTTTCAGCATATAAGCATTTATTTACGTCGCTACGTACGAACCTTTCCGAGACTAATACAGAAACATATATGATGGTGCAATTACTTCATCGCGCACATCCGGATATTTCTGCAACAATGTAAACATGTTAGGTAAGTTATTTATGTTTTTTCTTAACGTTTTGTAAAGTGATTCAATATATTTATTTTTAAATAAGCGCACTGTTATTCTGGTAAACTCTCCACGCAACGCCAATGCTCGGGCACATCGTTTGGACTCTTTATGAATAATAGGATACTTCGGGGAAGTGAGTTATAATTTTTTCTGCTCATACTGTTCTCGCTCTAGACGACTGGTAAAATTTGGAGTATGTATAAATACAATAGTGTGGGACAAGATAACTTACTGTTGAGTTATATAGGTGTAAAGGTGGCTTATTATTGTATTTGTTAATAATGTATGTACGTGAAGCCTCGTCCAGTGTATTATTTTCTTCATAATACTTCAGTACGCGCTTACCCTTGCCGGAGGTTTCCAACAAAGTCTTTAAATCAAAGTTGGGAAAGATATGTCCTAAGCTTCTTGGTATGTCATCAAGATCTAAAAAGCTCGTTGCAATATTTTGGTTAAGGGTAATATTTTCAATGTCTTCCTCTGAGCTTTTCTATAAATTTTTTACGAGACCCTAAGATTGCAATTAATTCTTTTATGTTCTCTTCGGTTAAAGTATTAAAATTTGCTTGATCAATTTCATTTCCTGAAAATGAAAGATGACGTTACAGAAATAAAATCAAAAGAAAAATAAAAACACGGACAAACAATGAGCAATTGGCAAGGGTTTCTGGATTTCTTTCGAATTAAATTGGTATTCGATTTTGAAAATTACACGGTTGCCAGAGTCAACATTGATCTTACAGAAAATTACAATTCCGGTTACATGAGAGCAACCTGTCTACTTTATAAAATAATACAACAAAATAATATACATAGATTGTAAATGTTCATTCAATAGTTTTCCTGAATATCACTTTAAAAAACAATAATAAAAGCTATTAAATAAAAACATGCTATAAATTCTGTAATATTTAGTTATTTAAAAAGTCACCTGATGTTATAAAATATTTGGAAACTCAAATAATAAAGCCGAAAGATAAAGCTCTAAATGATATCTTTAATAAACCCTAAAGTACTGAGAATGAGTTCGGTAATCGTTTAGGTGAAAAATAAAAACTTTGATCATGTTTACAAAAATATCATACTTTTAATGTACACCTTTTACTGGTTGACGTGCGAATAAGCTTTTCAATGTCTAAGGCCGTTAAATATATGGAACAAACACACGTTAGTTTTATTTTTGTAATAATGTTCTTGTGTGGTACATAATTACGTAAATATAAAGTTATTTAGTAATTTCCTTTAAAGTTCTGAGCACCGCTGCTAAAGTTGGGTCGAATGGAAAAAGTTGATTATAATACTACCGCGTGATTCATTTCTACGCTACTGTATCAAGACGTGCAACACTATTCAGGCAACCCCGTCGATTCTTAATGCAATTCTGGTTCAAAGCAGTACGCACTCACACGTTTATGCTATAAGACGTTATTGTTATATATCCAGTACATCAATAAACGAATTTTAAGGAATAAACATAACCACTAATACTTATAGGTAGATTATATTCTTTAATTATGTATAATAAATACATACTTACTTTCAAACGCCTCTTGCAGATTACGCAAGTTCCACTCACTAAGTTTTTTTTGAACAAGTCGGCGAGTCACCGGCTAAATAACAAATGAATACGCGGCAAAATAAACGCGGGTAGGAATGTTAAGGTTGGCGTAAGAATATCTATCAGATCATCTTTTTATAATTTTGAAATACGAATCAACAAGTAGACCAAAAGTAAAACTATACAAAACCAGTAAACTACTGAGTAATAATTAAATTATCATTATTAATAAAAAACAAGTACATAATGTACTACTACACGATTATATGGTTCTTATTATTAGCATTAAAAATTCTCGAGAATAAAATATTCTCCTGAAGAGTTTATACATTGTTTTCTATTGAAAATAAAATACGTCAAACAAGTATGTACTTCATCTGAAAATAAATTTATCGAGAACTGTTTTTACTTGAATAGAGAAAACATTTTTCTGCGTGAATATTGTCATTTAAATATTTTTTTGATGACGTCATAATTAAAAAACAAATAAAAGTCGGAAGGTGAATCGCACATACTAATCTGTATTTCTAAATAATGAAGCCGATGTGTTTCAGCGTTTTCATAAAAATCGACCGAGTACGCTTTCATTTTGAATATTCCACACTTTGATCCCATCCTGTATATATATCCTCCCTTTCTCATGTCTTCACATTATCCACTATGTTTGTGGGTGGGCTGTATTTCTTGTTCCCGTGAATGATTTTACCACCTTACGCCTATTTGTTGTCAAACTACACCGATGCACCAATAATAACAAAATAATAATTATTTTTATTGCACGATATCTCTTGCGTTGTTATGTTGTTCTTAATAAAAAAAACTATTTAAAAAACTATATAGAAACTACAACAGAAAATTGTAATGGCGCGAAATTTAAATATTATTACATCAAACACAACTTTGCAATAATTTTTTGTTTGCTTAAGGGCGAGACAAGTACAACAAATGTCTTAAACATCGTTGCTTACGCAAGTATAACATTCTCTCAAATAGCGGTGTACCATTGGCTTGGCAATGAAATTATTTTTAAGGTACGTATTTTATGTGTCGTCAAAATTGCGTATCACACGGTAAGGACACACTAGCATTAATAAAACACCAAAAAGCATGATGGTTATTGGGAACTCGATTGAAAAAGGTGTTTCGCTGCTTGTATAACGAACAGAATAAAAAAAAAATGAAAATGAAATAAAAAAAATTAACATAAATATTGTAACACAAATAATCCAAATTTTACATTTTCAATAAATGTGAGGATAACGAAGACAGAGATTCCGACATACTGGCGCCTAATTTAAGTCTAATATTATCGATTCTTTTCGAAAAAAAATTATACAAGCTGCAACTGTCATCCTCAACCTAAGTTTAGCTATGAATTAATTCTGTTGCAAATTTTCTATTTTTCTGAATATGATCCAAAAATAATTTAAAAAATTACATGGCAGCGTTTTGTAGACAACGATTATTAATATTTCTTACATAAGTACACCCTGTTTGCTTAATTCAAAGTTGACTTTTTCAATAATTAAATACAATAAATAAATTTCGATATACTGGGACTTACCTTAAGTCCAACTTAATAGATTCTTCTTGATAAAATTTCAACTGTCATCGCGCTCAGATTCTATTATGTATGTTGTGGCAAATTGTCTATTTTACTGGATATAATTCAAAAATAAAGATAATTTTTACATAGCAGCGTTTTCTATACGCAACAGTTATAAAGTGTGACTGCTTTTTCTTTATTTAAACGACTTTGAAAGTAGAATAACCTACATGTTTTCCTTTATATTACAGAGTGGAGGTATAATAAATGCTTGCTATCTATCGAAGTGGTACAACTTAAATTTAAATTCGCAGAAATCTCTCATAATCCTTATGGAGAGGGCAAAACGCCCCTTGGTGGTCCAGTTATACAAGCTTGTATTTATTTCATTGGAAACACTCGGCGTGGTAAGAACTTTAGTTCGCATTGCTTTCAGATAATTCAATTTGTTTCAGATAGTAAGGTGGTCCTATTCACTTTTCGCTCTGATTAAGGCAAGGTACAATTAGCGATTACATTAAGAGAACGGCATTATGCCAGGACTATATCCAAGGAAAAGCCACAGCCTAAACGTTTGTCAGCTTTATTTGGGGTTTTATTGAACAAGAAAAGTAAAAACTAGCATAATCGAAAAGACTCCCAAAACAAACATTGAAGATATTTTATTCTATTCATGCTGATTTATGATCATTGTAATTATAATATACTAATACTAATAAACAGAAAAAAAGGCAATGATTAAAATATGTTTACGCACTTGCAAGGTCTTATTAAATTTACCTATACCTGAATACGTAAGCTGCAAATATTGAGTTTCTCGTTATAAATGCGCAGAGATTTGAGCAGATGAATTCCGAAAATAATTAATGTGACATAAGAACCGGTAGAACAAGATATTAACGTTTTCTGAGACCTTATATTGGACAAACAAACAGGCATTATCCCGTACGGCTTGCCAGTTTTGCTTATAATTAGAGGTATCTCCGAAAGTCGACAAAACACGAGTCTGTTTAGTCTCTGCAAAAAGTAATAATCTCATCCGCCTTTGTCTTCTCTACTTACAACTAACGAGATTGTTAGTTGTAATGGTCCCATTTTGAAAATTAAAGAAAATTTTCAACATTCTTTCGGGAAGACGAATAAATTTTTAAAAAATGGAGGATAATAGTGACGATACGACAGCTTTAATTGGTTTTATAAGATCGAGAAAAGAAGGTGCTTGCTGGTGCTTTTCTTTTTTTAGTGACAGATGTATTTGGCGGTGTTTTCTCTAAACGAAAATGCGAAAAGCCGAAAACAGACATTTATTTTTGAAATTTGAAAATTAAAAAAATTTCTAACGTAACCGTTACACTTCTTGCGTCGTGTTTAACAGTTGTGGCCATCGGTTCTATTTCTTTCAGTGTTACCATAAGCGAGTCTCTGGCAAGCATCGCATACCTCGTTTTCATTTTCCTGTTATTATGTTATTTCTGTGATGGATCCCAAATGATCGGTGCTTTCTCATAAAGTTAAAGTTACTTCGTTAATCCACTCCATCATGAATTAAATTTGCGTGCAACAGGAACTATTTATGAACACTATGAACAAGATATTACTTGTAGTTACTCGTACTCGTAATATAGCATGAACATACAAATATGGAAATAATCTATTTGCCGCCTTTGAATTGGAGCCGTTTTCCAATACGCGACAAGAAGTGCAAGTAACTCGCCGAATTTATGCGAATCTTTACGCATTACTACTTGCTACTTGCCAAGTGAGCTTGCAACTATTGTGTAATGAGAGGCTGGCTTTTAGGAAGGAATCCATTTAATGTTGAAATGTTGCAATACATCTGCAGAAGATCTAGGCGTTGTACAGCAAACGGGACGCGTAGGTTCGAATTGTACCGGCGTATTGAGATTCTTATCTAACCAATCAAATTTAAATACATCGACGAAATTAAGTAAAGGTTGATCTCTTGAAGACATCTAATTAAAAATCTATTTTATTTATTAGAATTAAATTTCATCTAAGTTTCAATTGAGTTAATTCCAATAATTCGTTATTTACTCATTAGAAAGTTTGCCATTAAACTCAAGGATATGTATCTCATGCAACGCCTTCCCGTAAAAAAAGGAAGGATAGAAATAATAAGAAAGGGGTTAGAAGCAAAAAAAAAGTGAATACAGTAGTATTTCCTTCATAACTGGTGGGGTTGTGTACTAAAATGGTTTTCTGTGGCCGCTAACTCAGTTGGCGACGGTTGCAATTTTTGGAGAATCTGGCTCCCGCGGCAGGGATGGAAGGCGCCACCCACTCAAGATACAAAAGACCATTCGCCGACCTCGGCCGTGGGAGTCCAAGGTGCGCCGCCGGAAAAATTGTGTAACTTCTTTTTTTATACATATTTAAAAGATGGAGAATTTATATACTGAATTGATTTATTAAAAAAATATATGATTAATAGAAAGAAAAAGAAGTAGGTTAAAGGTAAGTATATTATCTTCTAAAGCAATCCAAAATTGATTTCAGGTAAAACTAGTTCTCGGTACTGATCAAAATCTTGAAAAGTTTACAATTTATCTCCTTCTTATATACTGAGCACATTCAATTTCAATCTTACATCAAATATATGAAATTTGTTATATTAATTTGATACTTTCTTTTTCATTAAATTTCTCCGCAACGACACCCCCCTTGGGGTGTTCTTGGAGTTATTTCCTTCCGGAATTAGAAATGGTCCCTTTTTCTTTCCGTCCAGTATGAGAATGAAGGATCCCTTAATATTTCCGTCCGGTATAAGAAACAAATCCGCCAAAAAAGTATCGCATAAACTAAAAAAGGGCATTTATAAAGCAAGATATTTTTATACGTTCACCAAAAGTTTGCCTCGTTTATGTGAACTATAAAAACACTAACAAAATCATGGAACATAGCTTTTTTACTTTTTTTTTCTAAAAGAACACATTTAGAAAAATGCATATGTGTAAGGTTTGTTCAGTTGTTTATTGAAAGTCTTCCTATACGGACAAATTTTAAAGTGCGAAGTCAGAGTTCTGTACCAACGCTTTTAAAACTAAAATGAGCAATTTAACTTCAGAACAAGTGGCTGCTATAGTTGCT
>JAIOKQ010000032.1:0-16175 GCA_020654165.1 Oryctes rhinoceros | reverse complement strand
ATGTTTTCAGCAATAGTGTTGCGGAAGATACGTTGTACAAGTTTAGAGACCGTGTTAAGTATGCGAATATTACATTGCTAGATGTAGAACGATCTTTTCCGCGTATAAGCAGATGTATACTCCGCAACGGATGAGTCTCAGACCACTGTAGAAACGTACTCTATGACGCAGGTGTTGAAAGCCTCACTTCCGGATTTCCTGTCAGTCATTCAAGCATATTCCGTAAGTTGTTTACTGTATTATCATAAACTCGCTTAGCGCTTTTTGTTCTAAATAACGCGCTCGTTTATTTCGGTTTACCCAGCTGGGTGACACTACTGTTAGGCAATCGACCTGTTGCGCTTTACATTTGCATTTTACAAACTTCATCTTATCGGAAATTGAAGCTTTGGTAAATGCTTTGGCATCCCAAGGAAGGTTACAAATAGAATCATTTCGCTTTATATGATTTATGGCGCGATAAACAAGAGCCGTAGTGGATAGATAAAATACATTTGTTTCTTATTATCTTCCCTCATCGCTAAATCATGCATTGCTGTGGAATTTAATAAATAAGCTACGCAGATCCGCAATATCAGTGGTAGTGGAACAATATTTAAGGATTATTTTAAACAATTCTCTTTACTTATTGGTATTTTTTGACAAAAGACTAATTGCATTACTTTCTAAAAATATTTTTATACTCAAAATTTGTGGCATAATTTACAATACACCCTGTATATATCTCAGATTCTTCGTGCAGGTTGTGAAAAATTCTACTTTTTAATCATAAAAAAAATTTACCCTACAAGTAATACTTTGTTTAAAATTCATAGATATTGATACATAATTAAACAGGTTGGAGCATTATTTCGAAATATTTTAAGACATAACATTAAGCAGGCGGAACAGGTTTAAAACTATATCTATGTGAGTATATAATTACATTCGAGATATACAAGGTTATACAGCTTGTTAAATGTCACCATCAAAAACAATTTATTCGTTTATTTATTTTACGACGACCTTAAATAAATGGAAACGCATTATACGGAAAACAGTACAACATTGGAACTTTTATCTTATTGTTTTTTTCTGTTGGTTAAAGATAACATCCAGATCTAACTTTTTTGCTTTTCTGTAATTCATTTGATGGTATTCCGCAATTATTTGAAGAGATCTTTTCGGCTGCCCGGAGCACTTCCGTTACATATTATACAGATTTGGGTTATTGTCTAGCAATTTGTTTGATGCGTCACGTTTTACATTTAAATACGAAGATGGAAATTGTAGATACAGAAAACACTAAATGTAGCAATGTGATAAAATTAAAAAAATTGTTGCTTCTCGTAGGTAGTCTACCTAAATATAACACATGATAGTGACGATAGCAATTAAAATAATTTAATCGAAAATATAGGTCGAAAGTCGATTAATAACTAAAGATCTCCACTTTCCGTGGGGTTCACTAAATCAGCAGAAATTAGACAGACCTTGTATTTTATCGACTCTCGGGGAAATCAGTACACTATAAAAAAAATGTATGTATCTCTACAAAGCAATCGTATCGACCAGTATTGCAAAATGTACGTACAAGTTTATGTGAAATAAGTTTACATACAAACATTTGTGAGTTTATTAAAAAGTATGCGAAATTACTAAAACTCCGAGTAATTTTGCATTGAATTTGTAATAATACACACATAATAATGTAATGTTTTGTAATAACGCAATGTTCTTTTAAATTTTCAAAGATATACAGGGTGAGTCGTAAAGAATAGACTAAACTCTAGGAAAGTGTACTGTAGGTGAAAATAATGTAAAAAAACTGAAATATTGTTATCCGATTTTTATTTGTTTTCGAGTTATAGTGTAATTAAAAATGTCGATTTGATATATTATGCTTACGTATGTATTCGTAGTAGTGACATTGAAAATATCGAGAAATAGTGTTTTCTATGTCTAATGCTTCTATCTACGTATGGAACTTTGTCGATGGATATATGATAATCCCTGTTTTGTATCACGTATATTATTTACGGGTGAAGCAACATTCACCCGTGACGGTATTAATAATTGTCATAACCATCATGTGTGGTCAGACGGAAATCCCCACGCAACAGTCGAAAGTAACTTTCAACATAAATTCTCGGTAAACGTGTGGTGTGGTCTGATCGATGGATTTTTAATTGGTCCTTACATTTTTGAGTCGCCTCACGGGAGACACCTATCTACATTTTTTAGAAAATGAACTGCACGGACTGGTAGAGGATGTTCCCATCAACATCAGAATCCAAATGTTCTACTAGCACGATGGAACGCCTGCACATTACGCTCGTGCGGTCAGGCAACATTTGGATGAAGGGTTTACAGGGAATTGGATCCAATCCCAATCTGACTATCACGACCAATCGGTCGTGCTAAGCGTTAAACAGATATTGAAATGAACAACTGGAGTGTAGAGTGGAAAAGAAATTTTTCATTCGCGTATCGCATGTAATTTAATTCATGCCTTTTTAAATTTTCTTTAATCGCCTTTCCTCTAATTACAAAAGAATTATTCTATTATACGTACATTTTTTTTTTAATTTTCTTCGGGAAACGACGTATGCTTTGATGATAATAGGTTTTAAATGTTGGAAATTTTTTTAAATGGAAATAATCTTTGCTCGTTATATTTGGTTCTAATTGATTCGTGCGGAGATTTTTTCAATAAAATGGAGTTGATGAAACAAAGAACGCGACAAAAGTTTGGGTAGCTTGAAAATTCTGGAAATTAAATACCGCAGCATTTAACTAAATTCTCCAATTAGAAATTATTAGCTGTTTGGGTAAAGTTAGGTTCTGACATGTTTCTTTATGGAGGAAGTTTCGAAAAAGATGCCTTTAACAATTATTTTTTCTAAGTAAATATTTACATTCAGAAATTGTTTTTTATACACATATTCGATATACGGTACTTAGAAATATAGTCTGTAAAAGTTTGCAAGATGCAAGAGAAGAAGACATAACAGATACTGCATCCGATATACAGTGGCGAGCAAATGAATAGGGACACTAATCATATATTTAAGGTTTCGTGTTTTTCTACAATTTAAAACGAAGCAAAAGAATTTTTTTTAATAAAATTCTTAGAAATGAATAAAAGTATATGCCTTAGACATCACACCTGCATTTCTCGGAAGTATTAAAATGTTATCTTTGCATTTCTCACGATCGCTCTCATGCAAGCGAGCATTTAAATAGGGATAGTTGTCATAATCTTTTATTTAGTCTTCTTCAAGTTCTTTTTAGAAGTAACTTAATATTATATTATTAAAACGCAATTACACAAAATAGATTTTTGTATATTAAAACGCATAATAATTAATTTTCGCGGTAGCACAGACGAAATTATTTTAAAAATGGGTCGTGGAAAACATTGTACGCCCGAGCTTCGAAAAATTATAATTACACTTCACGACAACGGTTTGAGTTTGAGAAAAGTTGCTAACCGATTATCTGTATCGAAAAATATGATTGCTAATCAAATAAAATATTTCCAAAAATACGAAACCTGCGAAAAAATTCCTAAACAGGGAAGAACTAAGAAAACGATGCTTCGTATTGATAGACACATAGCACGTCTCTCACGGGCGAATCTATTAAAAACGGCGGCAGATATACACAAAGAGGTAGTTACAGAGATTGATAGACCAATTAGTGCATGGACAGTCAGACGAAGATGACAAGAAGCCGGATTACATGGTAGGATTGCTAGACATAAACCGCTTATAAGCGAAACAAATAGAATGAAAAGATTACAGTTTGCCAGAAATCGTTTGCATTAGATTGCAGATCGGTGGAAATTTGTATTGTTTAGTGACGGGTCAAAATTTAATAGAATGGGATCAGATGGCAGAAGATATGTACGGCGAGGCCCCAATGAAGCGATGAATCCTAAGCATACAATAAAAACAGTAAAAAGGTTTGGAGGAAATGTGTTGATCTATAGGCCAATGTGTTGGTATATAGGAGTTGGTCCGTTGCACAAAATTAATGGAATAATGGATCGACATGTGTATGTTGATATTTTATCCAACGTTATGCTGCCATATGCGGAGGATTATTTGTCCGTACTTTGGAAGTACCAACAAGACAATGATCCCAAGCACACAGCTAAGATTGCAAAGGACCAGTTTCGACAAAATCATGTAGATCTTTTTGATTGGCCTTCTTGTAGTCCCGATTTAAACCCAATCGAAAAGTTGTGGCAAGATGTGAAACTTCGTATTCAGGATAAAAGTATTTCAAACCTCGAAGAGCTGTTTCGATGTGTTGAGGAGGTCTGGAACAATATTCCCGTGGAACGATGTCAGCATCTCATTGATTCCATGCCTAGGAGATGTGCCGCAATCATTAAAGCAAAGGAGTATTCCACCAAGTATTGATTGTAGCATCGAAATTCCAGTGTACCTATTTCATTGCTCGCATTTTACATATGAAATAATTTGTATTAGCATGTTTTTGTATCATACAGTATATTTTGCAGTTTATTGCTATGTATTAATTGTCCGTAGTTTGTAGTATATAGTTTCCTATTCTAAACTTTTGTTTATTCGAAAATACAAATAAATAAATACTTTCTGTCACAATTGCATTAGTGTCCTTATTCATTTGCTCGCAACTGTATATAGCGCTTTATATATATACCGCTTTCCAGATAGCACTATTCCTCAATTTCTAGAAATCAGTTCTAATATACTTGCTAAAATACTACAACAATACAATAAGGGCGTGGGGATTGTTCTTACTGGCGACTTAATGCCAATATTAATGTGGTGTCTACCAACAAAGACTCTCGCAAGTGAAGTGCTGAACTGCTCTCAATGTTTATTTGCATGTTGATACAATTCATCTGCATTTCGCAATTTGAAATAAATTCGGGCTGCAGATGAATTGTCTTATTTCAATTTATAATTTTGCCCCGCTAGATTCGCAATATCTGTAACAGTACAAAGTCGTACACGTGAATGATTTGACAAATCTATGTATATGATTGACTTCTAACAGGTAAGCATGCGTTCAGCTAGAAACGTAATAATTGTCCATAATTCTCTTTAGAAAGTAAGTTTCAAGAATTATTTTAGGAGCAACGGTATACCTTTAACAGCGAGAGACGGCTCGAGGCAGTAACCCATTAATAGCGTACAAATGAATCGCACGGCAGCGCTATCAATATCAGTCACTCAACCTCGTGGATGAGTTTATAGAACAACTTTTTTTCAACTTCCGTTCGCGCCTGTAAACAGTCACGCGAATGGTGGGAGAAGGGGATGCTCAGAAGGCGAATGCGCATCTCCTCCGCTATATTATCTGCCACTTGCAGCATCATTACGCCATCTTCAGTCGAGTTGCAGATACGTAAACATAGGCGTTGCAGTTGATTCTACCTCCAAGTGCGAGTTGCGTAGCAATCTTCAGTTCTAATAACAGTTTCTTGTTTTCATAGTTTCGCCTTCGTTTAAACTTATGTTATTTCTGCATTTTTGCAAATATACAACATATTGACATTTTTTTTTATCTTACATCATCAATTGACCGTTGCGGATTTAACAGTCATACCTATTCTGTTTATAGGAATTATTCTTTGGAAAAGAATAATATAATAAAACAAGCATACTGATATTAACAGTATTATATATTTTTTTGTTTATCAACAATAAAATCACAATTTTATTACAATATATGTATATGTATATATAATATAGACCTTAATTTTATTTGGCATGTTTATTTAATTTACAGAGCTGATATCTTTCGTATTTTAGGAAAAAGTAGCCTTAACGCAAACGTATTAATGATGCTTTGAGTGACAATCTTGATAATATTATATTCTGACATTTCGAACACAAGTATTGAAATAATGTATTTTATAACTAATCGCCTAAAATAACGAGGCACTTGATAATTGTTTGTATGTCAACCTATGGAATAAAAGACTTCTAATTTGCACGAAACCCTGTCTCTTCAGAACACAGTTCAAAGCGTATAAGGTATATGTATTTATAATTGTTCAAAATACTACCCTACCAAATGAAAAATGTACATTATTGGAATAAAAACAAACGTTTTCGCACGTATTTTCCATACGCTACTACAGTCGAAACGCAAGAAGTTGGTGAAGTATTTTACCGTCGGTCGTATTTTAATCAGAATGTAAAACGTGATGAATAAGTTGTATGGTTGTGATCATAAAAAAATATTAGTCTGTGCATTTATTTGTAGAGGTTTTCCATAAAACGGAAAGAACGGACTATAAATAACATCAGGCTTAATTAAATCATATGTGCAATAACGAGAATATGGAATGTGCAGTGAGTTCTTCATCTTTACAATTAACTATACTTAAGGGTTAGTCTAATATGTTCTTTATAGATTAGATTGCATGATTTAAAATCGATTATCTTATAATTGTTAAAACGACGAAATATTAATTTTTACATTTTTACAAAGAAGTGACTGTGTATGCGCAGAATAGAATATAAACGATTCTTCAAGGTCAACGTTGTACAAAGAAAATTATTAACTTAATCTCCGAGACGAATTATTCCATTTTTAACGTATTAAACAATCGGGTTGAGATTCCTCTTCTACCGAAATTAATATTTGTTTATTCATTACATTATAAATTGTTTATATCAAATCGAAAATAAGAACAGAGTCATATCTGTATGATTTTGTGAGAAAACGTAGGAACTAGATGGGAGTACATGTGCTACGTGCGTGATATGAAATTTCTCATCTTTAACATGCGTAACAAACAATATCATTGTGCAGAAACAATTTTGTACATTCATCATTACTGCTAATCTAATTAATAAGTTTAACCATATTCAAGACAAACATTTATTAACTCTGCAAAATCTATACATGTGGCACTTTCTGCACTTAAATTACTAATTACAACATAAAATTGACGCGGCGCTATTGCTCATTTTGTTATTGTTGGGATTATGGAGTTGGTTAAATTAACAAAGAAGCGTAAAGAGCTGATTACGACGACCAACATAAAACACTTACTTTTTAAATTGAGCGCTCTTGTATATTTGTATTTTAAATAAAAAATAAACACGAAAATCAACAATTTTGTAATATTCGCTTATTAAACCATTTATTTAACACTAGGTTCTAATTCAACTACATTGGCGTATCTTCTTTCGTAAACTTTATTTTTTACGATGCCAAAAAAAAGACAATTTGTCCCCGTCCAGCGGTCTTGAGACTTTGCAGTATTACGTCAACTTCACCTTGTTGAAAGTAAATAGTTTGGCGATCTTCTAAATTAACATCACACAGATATATTCTTGCTGCAGTAAGCGATCCGTAACAATATAAAGCACAACTATTTTACCACTGATCAAGTCGCACCGTACATTTAAACAAAACTGTATCTGTGAAGGTTATGGGTAAGTTAATAACAAATTTTCTCGAGGTCAGTGTATGTTTGGGTTTCTGAATTGTTTAACCGTAAATCCTAAACCTACGACTACCTTGAATATATAGAACATCGTTAATTTTGATATAAGAGTATAGAATAGTTTTTGCAGAGAATCAGTTTAACGTGTAAGATGTTTATTTAAAAAATAAGTGTTTTGTTCAACTAGTTTTTTTTTTATGTTGATCATCGTTATCAGCTTTAAAAATTACACTGTTTTGCTAATTTAACCAACTTTATAGCTCTAATAATAACAATGTTAGCAATAATGCCGAGTTAATTTGAAAGAGCCCTATATGTGTATATATAAGTGAATTAGTTAGTTATAATAAGCAGTGGTGAACAAAACTGTGTTTGCTTTTCCGAATATATAGTGTCTACCGTAGAAAAATTAATGCAACCAACTGTCTTTTACAGAAATTAGAATGTAATAAGTACATTTTGAAATCATTAAATTTGATGAATAGTGGTGTAGCCTTACATATCAGAAATAAATGCACAGATAAGCACTTTAATGTCGTTATGGTTCAAAATTCAAGATGTAGTCCTTCATCTGAGTCGGTAAATTTAATTTATTTACATATAAACCGGGTTTTCGGTGTAAAGCATTGTGGATTTTCACGCGACATATTTGCTTTAACGTTCTAGGTCGTTTGTAAAGATCTCTTATAATAGATGTTAAAGGTTCCGTAGTTCTGCCAGGTACTAAACTCAGCTGTTGAGTGTACAGAATTTTCAAACATTCAAATAACGGTTTATGTTGCATCACCAAATAAAATAGCATAATAATTTTTGCAAAGGACATATTCGGATCTGTAATAAGGTGTTCTTTTCGAGAAATTAACATAATAAAGTAATATAAAATGTAGTTTTTGGTCTTCCACGTTGACTGAAGTTGATGTGGGGGATAATTCTTTATTGCTTCTGACATATTTAAACTAAGATCGGGATTAGCTCCGTACTGTATCAGGGTAAGCGTAAGATCATATACATAGTGTATGTCTTTACATTCGCGAACATTCTGAATCATATCCATACATGATTGTAAGATGTGTTGAGTTCGGATGCTGACCCTTACGTTGGGATCGAGACCGTGGGTTAGAAGGAGGACCAGCAGTGTCTTAATGAATTCAAAGTTGAGACTCTTTGGATATCACAATTTAGTGTGATATTTTCAGAAACCGTAAACACCAACACATGTAATGGTGTGAGGTTGAGTTTATAACTGCAGTTTGGATTGGCACCTTTCTTCAACAGTATCCTAATGCAATTTAAGTAACATACCTAGAATGTAAACGGATATTGTCATCTTATTATTATACGCCGTTCACGTTAAGAAGACGTGCACGTCATCGATAGAACATTCAGCATGACAAATAGCATTTCACCAAAATGATCATTTTTGTAAGGTATTTTTTGACACTTTTTCTGTCGTACCGTTCACAGCGCTGAAAATAACTAAAGCAACAATGCCAAATTGTCAGTTGATCGTTTTATTTGTTATTTATATTCTTGGTGCTTACTTATTTAGTTATCGTTGTTTTTTTTTTTAATTACGTTTCGAAAATAGTTATTTTAATAACTAAATATGCCAAAAGCATTTTGCAGTCAATTCTGCAATTGTGCATTTGGAAGGGGAACGTGAAAATAGCGGACCATTGTTACCTCTAAATGCCGTACGAGAAGTCAATTCTATTTATTAATATTAATTGTAACATTTTGTTTAATCCCATTTTTCCAGAGAGCCTCTACAATTAAGAAACACTCAAGAGCCGTAAGCGAAAGAGGAAGAGAACAAAACTTATTGTTGATATTGATAACTTCAGTGAGGGTGCCATTAGAAATACTATCATCTATGAAATGCATAGAAAGAACAAGTTTTCTAAACATTTTCGTATATCTTCAATGGTGGTCGCACTTCGTTATCAGAGGTGCTACATAATATTGGCTTTCAATATAAAACCGATGATTCTAGAAGAGGGCTAATGGAGTTACCCCACATTATGTTAAAACGTATCGACTTTTTATCTCAATACATAAGCTTGAAGGAATCTGATAGTTACCAATTTGTATTCACCGATAAAGCTTGGATCTTTCAAGATGGCTCTATAACACGTTCCTGGCAAGACAATGATAGGAGAAGTGTTCGTAGAATTAAATTTGGAGGAAAAAGGTAAAAGTGTAATTTCTAATTACCATATTGCATCATATTTCTATTTTAATTTAGACTTATCGTATTGCATGCTGGAAATGTGAACGGCTTCATCGAAGGTGCAGAGCTTGTCTTTCCATCTGCGACTACAAGTGGAGATTATCATGGCGAAATGAACCAGATCAACTACTTACGGTGGTTTGAAAGACAATTGCTTTGTAATCCGGAGGCACCACCTGTTATTATTATAATTGATAATGCCAGTTACTATAGAACAATTTTGAACAAACCTCCTGGTACAGCATCTTTGAAAGCAGATATACGAGTTTAGCTGACGAATAGTGGGATCAGTTATGAATCTGATTTATTAAAAATACAATTACTTGAGCTCGTTAATAGGTAAATGTATATATGAAGCAATAGGTTTGTCCATTCTGAAATGTGTAATTCTATCTAGGAATAATCTAGGAATCCTGTCTACGAAGTTGACGAAATGGCACAGAAACATGGTCACAAAGTCCTTCCACCATATCACTGTGTTTTTAATCCAATTGAATACATTTGGGGAATAGCTAAATCTTATTATGCACATGTTGTGGAAACCGGAAGATCGCTAGATCAAGCGAAAACAATATGGCAAGATGCCCTAAAAAAACAATTACACCCGAGAAATGGTAAAATATCATTGCGCACACTGAGAAGGAGATAAAAACATGATGGGAGAGAGAGAAATAGGCATGGATTGAGAAGATTCTGGTGAATTTGACAGCTGACAAGTAAGATCAGGCACAAACAAATCTGTTGTATAACCTATATTTACATTATTTAATATTATGACAGCTGTCAATACTGAAATCTGACAACATAGTGTAAACGTCATCTATGACGCGCACGTCTTCTTAGCGTGAACGGAATTTATTATTTGTTCAAATAACTATCGATAAAATATTAGATGCACAACAGGAGTATTTTCGTGAGATGCATTAAGCGCTTTTATTAATTATTAAATAGCAAAGAGAATACGCGCACACATGTAAATGTGTTATCAAATTAAGCACTGTAAAAATCTCCATAACCTTATATTATAGATATCAATCAATACTCGGTAAAGTTATGAATATCTTACAATTGTAGTTAAAATTCAGTATTTTTTAATATGTTTATTAATTTTACACATAGAATTTTCGTTTGAAGGTGAACCAAAGATAGTTTTGCCTTGTCATCTTATATATATGTGTTGATAAAATGAATTACCTTCATACTATGTGTGAAGTGATGTAAAGGATCCTTATTGATTAATGGTACTAGACAAATCATAATAGGCACGGATCCATCTCTTCCTACCATATTTGGCTCGCCTGAAAAAATGATTAAGAGTACTGATTTCCGTACGTGCATATAAAACACCAAACCTCCTTCATTTAGAAGCATATTTAGCAATTCGTAACAAATTTCCCAGTCCCTTACGTGTCGCAGTACACAAGCAAGTGCTGAATTTCCAGCTTGGTTAATAGATTGTTTGGCACCTGATTGTATTAAATAACGCACTAAATGTAAAATATCCCACATATTCCACTTATCACAGCCATATCGAGCCTCTTCTAGAGCATATCGAAATATAAGTGCGTGCAGTGGAGTGTTACCTAGAGTATCTGGTGAGTTGATAAGTTCTTTACACCCATGATCCAATAATAAGCGTATCGTTGACATTGTATCTTCTGCGGATTTGTGAGCCACCAGAAACACTAAAACGAAATACATTTGGTACGTGTCTTTCATAAAGAATATTTTTATAATTTAAAAATTGATCTGTACAATAAGATTAACCTGCAGATTGTAATCGATTATAGTAAAAAACATGTAACCTAGTTTAAGGCAAACTTGTCGCAGGGCAAATATCGTTGTTGCGACTTAAAAATATGGGTAATTTTTGCAAAATGTCCCGTCGGGAACTTATTGATAGTTTTGAAAAATACTCGCTGTCCTGTAGTTATATAAAGACTTAGAAGAAACAACGTGTAACGTATTATAATCATATTGTTGAGACAGAGCGGAGTGCGATACATGGGAACGTCTAATTGCGTTGTGCATATGCGTTAGTGAAAACGGTATATACTATTGTGTATTTGTTTGACTAGAGACGTTCAACCTAAGTGTAAAATGTCAGAGGATTAGATGATCGAGAACAGAAAACATTCAATTCAATTCCCAACATCGCAAAAATATTAAACAAAGATAATGTTTAAGGCTATGTTTTATAAATATATAAAAAATGCATCATTTTTTCAGATATACAATAACCAAAATCACTAGAAATATTCTTTAATTTGCTTATTATAACATCTAATGTTTTAATTCCATCTTTTAGTTGTATTATTTGTGATTAAAATATTTTATTTTTTATTGGTATATCACGAAAACGTCCGATAATAAAATGCAAATTTATTTGTAAAGGTGGATCCTGTACCAGCTTTATATTTCCTCATGCTTTGTGCATCTTCACTTAAATTGTTTATTACAATATCAATGAAGAGGTTTTTAACGACGTCTGCCATCTAGTTACGACTGAAGTCTTGTCTTTGTATAAAGCGATTCAGCTTTCGAGAAAACTTTTTTGATGTGCATTAACATTCGGAAATTGCTCTCTGCTAAATTCCGCAACTCTATGGAGGGCAGAGACTGCATATTATGTACATGTATACACTACCGCTCAAAAGTGTTTAGGCACCCCTGTCTTCATGGATTATTCATACAGTATTATATTTACAAAAAAAAAAAAAACGATAAAATGAAATACGTGTTTAAAATGTAGTTCGGTAAGATAAACACCCATTATATCGCATCTATCATTTACTTTACTTTTTTTACTATCATTTACCTGTACTTGGCCGGATTACCATTGCGATGCAATTACAATAATAATCCCTCGGAATTTCTAGGTATAAATTTAGTCATCAGTTAGATTGTAGGTAATAATGTTTAAATTACCCTCCTACAAGATTTTAGTGAAATTCGTGATCTATGGTCAATTGCAGTGTGTCATTTATTCTATTAACATCGTAAGCGAAATATCGAGCGACAGTTTTTTAAAATGCCTCCGCGAAGGGAAATTGGTGCGGAAACACGTGCGCTTACAATAAAAGTAGCATAAGTAATCGACAAATTGCCAAAAAAATGAAAATACACCGTGCTACCGCAATAAAGAAACAGAACTCCCTCCGATAATCTAATCATCGGTAATTCTGTATCTTGCAGGGGAGGAGTTATATCCGCTGATAAGTAATAACTGCTTACGATATACGCATTGCGTTTATTCTGCATTAGCGATATACGTCTTGCATTATTTCTGCAACAATAGAAACGTCTTGCAAAAGATAAAGAATACTTGAAGTAAACAATTTCGATTCATATAAAAGACTACGGAAATAATGTTAGACTTAGTATTAACTTTGCATCGATAGATCATGTACCAACGTAACATCATAAGTGTCTACAAGTGTCAATCTACTCTTTGTTAGTTATACTCAGTATATTTTGTAATAACCTGTGTTTTGTCGAACCTCAAATAAATTTTTTAACGGCTAATCAAATTAGTACCGTTAACTTACCGGCAGGTAAGCAGAAACATGTCCATGGGCTAGTGTTTTTTCTCCCATCACTTTTGGCACGAGTAATTCCATCAATATCATGAGGAAGTGATATTAGCTTTGTTTGTCGATTATTGAACTAATTAAGCCTCTTTGGTTATGGGTTACGAAACAGTTGCAATTTATTACCACTATGTAGGATTCTATTTAGACAGAATGTTTCCTAATAGATAGTCGGAAGGAATAGATTCTATAGCCTGCTGATTAGGAAGTCCAGAGTAAACATCATCTGATTTAGCATTGGTCTTTTGTGAAAGATCAGAAATACAGATGACATCATCGCGATGCCATCTGTATTGCTATGGCATATATGGGCAACAACCGGCCCGCGAGACATTTTGAAAAACCCAATTAGAAAAAAATATTACACGCTTACTCATACTCACCCCAAATGAGGAAGATCGACATGTGCGTATGCACGGATGGTGCACCTTCGATGGTCGGCTTACGTAAAGGTTTCATCGGAATTTTGTATGAAAAAGCAACTGAATTAAATGTGCAAAAAGATGATTTGATAGTCCTTCATTACATTATCCACCGACAGAACTTGTGTTCTAAGTCCATTCGACTGCAGAATGATATGAATGTGGTAGTAAAAACCATCGATTTTATTCGATCCCGAGGGCTTAACCATCGTCAGTTCAAGGCGTTTTTGGATGAAATATCAGCCGAATATGAGGACGTAACATACTATTGTGAAGTCAGATGGCTAAGCACAGGGAAAATGCTGAAACGGTTTTACGAGCTTAGAAATGAGGTAGATAGGAGATTTTATGCAAATAAAAGATAAACCACTATCTGAATTGAGTGACCCAAAATGGATATGAGACTTAGCACTTCTGGTCGACCTTACAGGCCATTTTAATGACTTCAATTTGAAACTTTAAAAACAAGGGCAGTTAGTACATGATTTGTACAGCCATTTGAAAGCGTTACAGAAGAAAATCCGCTTGTGGGAGGCACGGATGCTGTCTGGTAACAGTTATCATTTCACCACGCTCTCTGCGTATGGAAATACTACTTATGCTTAATATGCTGAAGAACTCAAGTTACTGTCGGAGCAATTTTCGAACAGATTTAGCGATTTTAAAAACATGGAAGACAGTTCCAATTTATTTGCTGCTCCAACAACAAGTAATGTACAAAATGCTCGTATACACTTGCAAATGGAGTTGATCGAGCTTCAAGAAAACTCATTCCTAAAATCTAGATTTGAAGACGTGGAGTTGTGCGATTCCTACAAAAAATACCTCAAAGAAGACCATTTTCCGGAGCTTAGAAAATTCGCAAGAAGATTGATTTATGCGTTTGGCAGTACTTATAAATGCGAACAGTTCTTCTCAATGATGAAAGTTAATAAATCAAAACATCGTACATGGCTAACTGACGATAATTTGGGAAATTCTTTACGTCTTTGTATCAGTGGAATTAATCCAACCATCGACGGATTAGTTTCCCAAATTCAAGCTCAAGTGCCTTATTGATTTCGTTGTCGCTATTTAACTTCCGTAGTTTGTTATAATTCTAAATTTCACGATTTAATTATAATGTTGTACCTATTCTTTTCATTTAATTTTCTTATTTTAATAAATTGCATTACAATAACATTGTCGTATTATTTCATATCTCGCTATAGCGATATCTATCGCTAAAAATTATGAACACTACTTTAAAGCACTACTTTAAAATGCACTACCTTTAAACGCCGCCCGCGAACGTATTTGCACACTAAAGTTTGCCCCACAACATGTCAAAGGTTGCTCATACTTGCTCTATAGTAACATATAACTCGCATACTGCAATATTATATTATTCCCGAAGTATCACTACAAAATATAACAAATTGTATTTCTATTTCTACAATGTTTGTCACTTTAGACAGGTATTGGAATTGTCCGCATAAAATAATCGTTATAACTTATTCTTAATTAAAGAAAAAGGAAAATTTATAACATTTCGTTAGCATTCTATGTATGTATGCAAACGAAAAACTTGTCTGTAATTTCATATTTAATTTGCTAGATGATGTTATATAAAAATTTAGATTTCGAACTCTCAAACGCTAAACTAGATACATACAACAGAATTTAACATATTTTGAAGAAAATTGATGATTATTTAAAAAAAAAGCAAACCTGTATGGTGAAACACGAACATTGAATATTCTGTAAATCTGTATATATATATATCATTTTATGATTTTCTGAATATTTTTTATCTGGTAACTATTTCACTAAATTGTTCAAAAATTATTTTTACCCACATATTAGGAAAGATACTACATGACGAATAATGAAAGCCAGACACGCAATACCAATTAATCAGCAATCAATAGCAGCAGCTGCGGAAGATAAATTACAAAAATCAATTTCCTTAAACATATTCGTTTATTGATCTACTGCATATACACCTTCAACGAGTCTGTACGATTAAGCAACTGGAAAATACCTAATAAATAATTTGCGAAGATGTTGCTTACCTAAAAATTTTGCTCTAGGCCAAAAATCAAGAAAGAAATGAACTAATACGTGACGTTGTATTAGAATACCTATTATAGTTTTAGATGACGTTGTATGTCTACAATTAGTTGCAAGTTATCATCTATCAAAAGATTTTAGTAACCTACAGTTTAAACATATTAAGTACAATTAACAAGCAAAAATTAAACTTACCGACATGTAGTAAAGTCATTTGTTGAGTACAAGTTCTGACGGTTGTATCAGCACCAGCATTAATTAATAGTTCTAAAAATTTACTATCATGTAAAACGGCATAATGAATGGGATAATATTCATCTTTTAGAATGTGTATTTCTTCGCTGCGTTCGGTTACAAGAAACTGTGTACATCGCCAAGCACCTCTTTCGCAAGCAGCATGAAGTAAAGGTTTCCTAGATCGGAACACCACATTCTAAAAAAGT
>JAIOKQ010000302.1:0-70577 GCA_020654165.1 Oryctes rhinoceros | reverse complement strand
ATCCCAGCAAAAAGTGTGTGATATGTTTATGCTAAATATCCAGATCGTCCTAACAAATTAGAATTTAGAAATTAAAAATCAGAAAATCTAGAGGAATTGAAGCAGCATATTCAAGAAGAAATGTTAATAACGTCTTAGATGAATTTGTAAATAGACTATCTTACTGCCAAGAGGTCAATGAGTGTCATTTTGAACATTTAATTTAATAGTGTTAATTTTGTTACTCTGCGAAATTTGTTTTATTTTTATTTTCAGTTCCGAATTTTTCGTTTATAATGTCTTACGCTACAAATACGAAAATATCAACATTAAATGTTCAGCTTGATTTTTCTCAGAATTTTTGTTCTGCACCCTTATGATTTATTTGCACGATCATAAAGGGTAGAAAAAGCACTATCGGATTCCGCTAATGTCATTTAAAACTTTTTGGCATGACGTCACAACTAAAAAAGCAAATGAAAGTCGGAAGGTGAATCGTACGTATTAATGTGTATTTCTAAAAAATAAAATCGGCGTGTTTCAGCGTTTTCATAAAAATCGGCTGAATGCGATTTTTTTTAATATCCCATACTTTAATCCTACACTGTATAAATATACATACAGGGGGTTCTATTCTGTCCTATTGCTGCTCTAAGGGAATAAATTCCTACACCCTATTACAAAGTCTGAGTTGCGACTGAAATGAAAGGATTAAAATGATAGATATTAACACTTGATGTTTAACATTTTTGACAGGACAATACCAGCAGCCTGTATAATATTCTTCCAAAAATGGAAAAAGTTTTCAATACTCCATGCTTTACCAGCTCTTTGCATACGGAGTAAATATGCGATAAAGTAGTGCAATGTTTTAAAAGGGTCCACATTTAGACCTATTGCAATCAATCAACTTCACGTCAAACTAATTGTTGAACTCAGTTGTTTTACAAAAACAATGGAATCTACTTAACAAAATTAACTTTAGGTTACTTCTAGTGGGATAAGGTGTTGAAAACATCTGCTAATATTTTCCAAAAGTCGGTTTCCTCCAATAAAATAAGTCTACAAATTGACAAATGTGCAACGTGCTTAATTTAAATTTTGGAAAGCGCTTAGCTTCCGATATTAGCTCATCTTGAGGTGTAGTGAAATTTTGATGCTCAATTTTAGAATTATAAATATGGGAATCGGCAATTTAAGTTTCAAGAGAAAACGAAAATCAATTTTTAACGAGGAATCAAAGACTGCTGGAATCTTTTTTTTTTCACGGCACCACATCTAACCAGAACCTTGATTTACAAATAGAATTCAGACGGTAAACACTGAAACTGGAAACACAACTAAACTCACGATTCCTGAATGAATATTAGACCCAAAGTCAGAAATTTAATTGGCATCATCTAAGTCCTCCTTTAACCGCGAAAACGGTTTCGATCACAACAAATTTTGACAATTTTACGAGTCTAAAATTAGCTTGATGACGCAGCACAAATGGGAAATTCTCGTTCTTAGCAACTAAAGCATTGGCTCTTTGCTATTCTATGGCCTTTTGGTTCACCGACAACTGCACAATATTAATTTTGAGGCGACCATCCCACGGAGGATAAAGAATTCATTAAATTACACCAACATACAAAGTATTCCTTAAACTGTTGTATGGAGATTCAGTACTTCTAAATTGGATGTTTTAGGATGAACAGAAGAAATGTTATAATACCGTCGTCACTTATCCTAATAATAAAAGATAAAAGGCGTTAACGCTAAAACGAGCTTATGACCATCAACGGTATTTTAACTTTGAGCGAGGGAACATACTAAATTCACTGTGAATGGTGCTATAAACAAACAACTAACTTCGATATTACGAATTATAAGCATTATAACATTACAATAAATAACAATAGCTGCATTAAAATTCAATGTATGTGAACTTACCATTATCGTTAGCTGAAGTATCGCGTTACATATGATAAAACATCCACATGTGTATTGTATCAGCATGGGAAGTGAAAGAATTATACTGAGCTTATCAACAAACCTAGAAAATAAAATGAAATAATAGATATGACACGTCAGCTAAACAATCAAACTAAGCATTAGATGAATATTACAACAACGAGAACAAAGAAATTTAATAAAACTAATACCAATAACTGTACAGGAAAAGGACTCTAAATATAAATTACGTATTGTCGCGCAATTTCTGGAAAAAATTAAATAGTTGCATTGCAATTTTTTTGTCGGTATGCTGATTGTTGGCATATATGTATGTACATGTATTAAACACGCCAAGAAAATGGGTCTGCCAATTATGTTTATATGTTACGGTATATGGTTGCTAGTTACAAATGCGATCGCATTGAAGTCGCATGTAAATAGTTGCTTTGCAATTTGATTTCTATTTTGGATGCCTCACACAAGCAAATATGCTTAGAACGTAAAAGTTCATTGTTTACACATTTATTAATTTGCATCATATTAACACTTACCTGCTTATCGCTTCATACAAAACGACGCATTCCTTTAAAATCTGCTCCTGACGTGTCTTTTCGGTTTGGATACTGTTGCTGCCATGGTATTCTCGACTTTGTTCAAAAACACTGACAAGTTTATCTTCCAATATATATAGCTGTGCTATACACAACCCCAGCAAGGACATTAGCAAGACATCGAAACATATCGAATTAAGCGCCAAATAAATGCACATTACGATGTGCAGGAGTTTATAAAGAACAACATATCTGCCCAAGTAGAATGGCGAAGGAATCATTAGTCTTGCGTTTATAGCGAATGGCAAAAGGGCCGCGATGAACAAATATATTGCTACTGCCGCAACGTAGTATCTCCAAATTAATTCACTGATGCGATATATGAACTGGACGCGGTGATTCGATTTTTCGCTATGGATATTGAAAGTATCAGTACTCAAATCGTCCATTATAGACATAAAACATATTTTCTTCCTTAAAATCGTTATAATGATGACGTACAGTTTAAGCACAGGAATAAATATAGAGGTTGCATGATTCACTGCCATACCGTCGCCAGCTTTAATCGCATTTACAACGTTCATTATTAGCAGCAACATGATAGCTGTATAACACACGAAGTGCACTATTAATTTCATTACCTGATTCTTTGCGAAAGATTCGACGGGAAACAAACCTTCGCGCATTATTATATGCTTTACGCGTAACAGAGGTACCATACATTTCATACGCGTCATTTTCAGCGCTGCGTAATGAGGTCCACCACGAACTATCGTTAAAGACAACCGTTCAATGGCATAACTTGCATTTATATTGCCGTACTTAGTGCAATTAGTAACTTAATTTCGTACATAATTATCTACCCATTCGAGAACGGGGCAGTTATCACATTAAACAACGCGATAGCTACGAAATACGTTCCGTTGAAAGACTATTTTTATACTTTGTGTACGCCATTTATGCACCGATAAAATTATTTAATGTTTAACAGGATTAGGTTTATTTAAATTTGTTAGGTTTTTAGTAAATAATGCGAGAGCCAAGCCAATATTATTGAAAATGAAAAAATTCAATAGGCTATCGTAAACAAAACACTTTCTTATTTAGGGCAACTCGTTACCTGTTACTTAAGGCGTAGTTGCTGTATTTGCGTTTGTTAGAATCGCAGTTTTTAATGTTCTAGTAAGTGAAAAGCATAGAATTACCCTCTAATGGACCTCTAATGGAGAGTCATCTTCTTCTACTACAATTTAGTGGTATAGATGAGTTTGAACGTAAAAGGAGATCTCTTTAACATAAAGAAGTAACAGGGCATTGTTGTACAGCGACGGTCGCTGAAAAAAGTAATACTACTATTAAAAAAAGTAATTTAAAAAGCAAGGAGTGTAAAATTTAACCATTAAATTTTAGCTGCTTTCAAGAATGGCGGTCACGATTCTTTTGTGATGAGTAACCAATTCCTTATCATTTCTAAAAGAAGTGTTATAAGGAAACAACAAGTTATGTTTGTTGTATTCTTTAGAAGTACGGGACGATAAACAAAAGACAGTGCGAGCTAAATAGTACATCAAAAAATGTTTACTTGAATGTGAGGTGTTGAATAGACTTCCTGAGAATGGTTGCGTCGTCCCATATCGCACCTCTCACGCCCCACTACCTGACTGAAACAGTATAAGCGTAATAGAACATCTTCCGTAGCAATATGTGAATATACGGAGTAAGCAAATTCAGGTGCGCACCATGGGCGCTGCTAACGAATGGACTGTGGCATTTCGCTACCACCTCGAGCGTACTTAATAGTAGCAGCCAAGTACTCCGAGTTCTATTTTTAATAATGTCGCAGGGTTCCCTACTGGCCGCAGAATTGTTTATGTTACACACCTCGGACGTACCCCGCTTTCCGCAGGTCCATCTATCCATATATGCTGATGACACGGCTCTGTATACCGCCTCGCAGAGCGAGGCAGAGCGGAAGCCTTGAACACCTGGTTGAGGAGGTGGCGACTCAGGATGAATCCTGATAAAAATCGATTTACGAAGAGGAGACGGCCACCACCGGAGGAGGTGGAGATAGGGGGAGTGTCTATTCCCTGGAGTACCTCGGCGAGATACCCGGGCGTCGTCTTAGACCAGCGGCTGACCTGGAAAGCTCATATACAGCAGGTCAGCGAGAACTACTTCCGGGCGAAGAATATTTTCACCGCCCTTTTGAGCTGGCGCTCAACGCTGGATATGGGGGCGAAACTTCAGGTTTACAAGTCTTGCCTGCGGCCGATTTTGGAGCCAACGCCACGCCGCGGCCAGCAACCTGCGTAGGATCGAGGTCTTGCAGAACCAGATCCTGAGGACCATCGCAAACGCTGTCTGGTACGTGAGAAATCAGCAGCTTCGAGAGGATCTGCGGATGCCCGCGATCGAGGAACACCTCCATGAGCTGGCCCGGGGAACCCTACATAGGATAGAACAGCCGTCGAACGCGTTAATGGCGCAACTGGTAGAGCCGCAGGACCATTCCCCACCGAAAACCGCAGTGGTTCGAGTCGCTAATATAATCCGCTGGTGAAATGACCGCCAGAAAAGGATAAACCGTCCACTAGGAAGGAACACCGCACAAACCTGGACAGAGTGGAGTAAGCTGTTCACGAGTGATAACAGAGTCTAAGGGCTCTTTGCCCTGCTGTAGTAAAAGGAGCAGATGACAGAAAAGGTACGTAGATTAAGGAAACAGCTATTATTAAAGACAGGATTAGCTAGATTTAACTTACGACTACGTAAAAATTAAATGTGTGCGATATATTATTCGCACAGATGGTAATTCGTAGATGGTCCACACTCTAAATGTTATTTTTCATACATATGACTAGACACAGCAATTTCCCGTGTTAATTCAGTAATATTGAGATAATTTATCGAGATCGGTTGAAAATCTACAAAAACCATCTTAAAAAGTTTTTTTTTGTATCTAGCACCGGAACGGCACCGTCCGCGATGATATATCTCTGCATACTGACTCCCTTCGCATGCAAGAGTCTGTTCATTAACTACGCCGACGGTGCGCACACAAGTCTGCCCACTTTATAAATATGGTCCAATATTTTCCAAATATTCCAAAAGAAATTAGTTGGCGGCCTCTAGGAAGTTGAAAGAGATAATGGTCAAATGTGTTGATGAAAGGAATTACGAACAACTTATGAATATATTTAAAGTTCGCAGGCCTATTTTCACGATTGTTCTTTGCAATAATCTGCGGATGTTGAGAAAATAGATGTTTGTACATTTAGGAGACGCAGACAGATATATCTACAAACTAACAAAATTGCCATTACTATGCAGTCAGGCATCCCACTGCTTCACAAGACGCTGTATACCGGTGGCGTACCACTCCTCTGGCTGTTGACGGAACCATGTCAAAACTGCCTGCTGGACTTCAGCGTCCGACTGGAATCGCCGTCGCTTGAGTGCCATCTTCAATGGTCCAAAGACATGGAAACAGATTCGAGTTGTAAGGGGGGTGCTCTAATACCTCCCACCTCTTCCGTGTTATCTGTGACGTGATGATGTTAGCGATATGTGGACGGACGTTATCATGAATGAGAATCACGTCTTCTGTAAGTATTCCAGGTCGTTCGTTCTTTATGGCTGTACGCAAACGAGTCAAAGTTTCACTGTATCGGACAGCGTTGACGTTAACACGAGGGTCTTTATATTCAAGAAGTAATGGTCTACGGTGAAAAAGCAGGTAAGCATAACCTTGTTAGCGGAAGGTTAAGTTTTGAATTTCTGATGCCTTGGAGACAATGGATGCTTCCACACATTTAAAGAACCTGTCTCGTACGTTGGTTTATTTTTAGATGAAGGAAGCAAAGGGTGTCCTACTTGAACTAACGAAACTGGTCGGAAAGTAATACCAAACCAATCAGAAAACCGTGTCGCTTTCTCTTTCGCCAGTTAAATCGGTAGCGACCAACTGAGAAAAAACCTTATCAAAATAAATATGGGCGCACAATCCTTAAATTGCGCCTGTTTACTATGTAGTAGTATTTGGTATATGGGACCACGCCGGGCTCATGTAAAATCGAGTGAACAAGGGAGGACCGCTGTGTATACATATACGTGCACTGAGAAGCATTTAATTAAGATATTCTCATTTCTCGCTTTCTAGACTAACTACAGATGCTACTACAGATCTAAATAAGCCATATTGTTTCTTGATTCTTGATAGGGTAGCAGGTATCGACTACTGGCACAAGGTGTTATTTATATTGCATTATTTTCAGTATTAAAAGCAACAAGTAACATAGATATATTAATACACGGAAATATTTTTCGTCGTTATGGCAATACTATTTCATTCATTCATAGAGACCAGCGTCTCTATTTTGGAGAGCACATCAAGTACGCTGTCAGGAAGGCAGAAGACAGGGCCGCGAAACTATCTCATATAATGCCGAACGTCAATGGGTCGAGTAGTGGAAAGCGTAAAGTACTGGCGGAGGTAGTACACTCAGTCGTTCTTTATGGAGCACCGGTTTGGCAACCAGTCTTAAACAAGAAGGTCTACCGAAACATTGCAGAGAGAGCGCAGAGGAAGATGCTGCTCAGGGTCGCGTCCGCCTTCAGGACAACTTCAACAGCGGCACTACAAGTGATCACCGGAATCCCCCCAATTGATCTCCGAGCGCAGGAGAGAAAATACACCTACGAAAATGGAGGGCTTGACTGCAGAGCTGCGCGGCAAAGAAGATGGGAGAAAAACAGCATGGACGCCCAGTGGACCAAGCGACTACTTTCGAACCTGGAGCTGTGGCTAAACTGCAAGTTTAGGAATACAAACTATTATCTCTCGCAGGCACTGTCTGGTCACGGGGTATTCAGAGCGTATGCCTACAGATTTTCTAAGGACAATGCTTATGCATGTATATACTGCGGTATAGAGGATACTGTGGCCCACACAATTTTCGACTGTCAGCGATGGAGCCAACCGCGATCTCAGGCGTATCATACACTTGAAACTGTTATAACACCGAACAACTTGATCGAAACAATGACCTCCACGGAAGAAAACTGGAATACGAACACGGGTTGATCCAGTATATAATGAAGAACAAGGAAAAGGAAGAATGGCAAAGGCAGGCAGCTTTGGTGACCTGAGTGATGACGACAATACACCGAACTCCTAATCCTCACATTTGTGGGGGACGGGAGATGTAGGTGAAAATGGGTAACATCTAAAGACAGCCCGGAGTCCCCTGAAGTTATACCAAGAATGGTGGTCCCAGGAGGGAAATGGGGGGCAGTTCAAGCGGACCACTTCTCCGGTCACTAGACCGGCTACGTCCGTAAAAAAAAATACTATTTCATTTTATTTATCCGTATAAAGTCATAATAATAATATTTCCCGATAATAAATTTTCGGCGCTTTTCAAATTTCCCAGTCTTTTTACTGTGAAATTTGAAAACGTTACAATATTTTTGTTTCCTTTGTTAATGTTTTGTAAATGTTGAATATGTAAATATTGAAATCGAGCAATTTTAAAATTTTATATTCTTCCAGCCAGGGAAACGGAGCTGTGTTATGTATAGAGATGACCAAGGCAAGGCGAAATTATTACTTTTTTACAGTGACTAGCTAGTATCGTGTCTATTCGTCTCATAAGAAAAGGTTCGTGTTGCCTAATAGTTTCCCCGAGGGTTGAGAAAACACAAGCCTATTCGCACCTGCTTTTATCATTTATAGCTGTGTATTCCAGTGTGTATTGGGCTTTAGGAATTAGAAACTGTCCTTTAAAGAGAGGTATTCGTTAATGAGAAGAGTCCGTTAATAAAGGATTCATTATATATGATGGCATGACTACAATATATGTAACAGATGGCAAGCTTTTTATTAAGTTAACAAAAAGTTATTAGAACTAACTCAAATAAAAACGTGGGCTTCCACGGCCAGAGTTAGTTGAGAATAAACGTGTTCCGGGTTTGAACCGTGTCATGTTCAATGTTCATGTTCATGTGTCATGTGTTCCGCACACAATCGCATGGAGCTTCTTCAGGCAAGTGATAGGCAACAGTTAACATGGTAACCCAATGTGTAAACCGAAACTAACTGAGCTCCTGAAGAAGCCCCACCCGATTGCGTGCGAAACGTCGAGTTCTTAATTTTAACAAAACGACACGACACAGTTAAAACTTCGAACACGCTTAGTTTAAAGCAGAATTAACTCAATTGAAACTCGGATGAAACTTAATTCTATTTTAAAAAAATATATTATTAACCACATATAGTCTTCAAAAAAATCAATCCTTCCTTAATTTTACCGATGTAATTAAACTTACTTAATGGAAGAAGTCTCAATACGCTGGTAAAATTACGGAAACTACGGTTCTCGTCTGCCGTACGACACCCAGATGTTCTGCAACATCTCGACACTAAAAGAATTCATCCCTATTCCCTATCCCTACAAGTATTATCGCGATACTTGCAAGGTACTTGGCAAATAACGAATTGTGCGGTCGCGAAGATCTGCATAAACTCGGCGAGATACTTGCACTTCTCGTTGTGTCCTCGGAAAACGGCTCCAATTCAAAGACGGCGAATAGATTATTTCGATATTTGTATGCTTATGCTATATTACAAATACGAGTAATATCTTGTTCGCAATGCTTGCGGTTATAAATTGTACCGATTGTATGAACCAATGAAGTAACATTAAATTTATGAGAAGGCACCTATCGTTTAGGATCCATCACATAAACAATAGAAACATTTAAATGGAGCATGCGGTGCTTGGAAATACACGCAAAAGAATACACACCGAGCTGAAAAAGGAAAGAAATTCGCTTATGGACACATTCCGTAATTGCAATATTATGCTGAAGAATTACTGTTAATTGGAGGCTGATCCATTAACCATATGTTTCATCTACTGCTTCTAGATGGTATGGTTTTCATTCTAAAGCTAGCTGCTTCCACATTCAATTAATCAATTCAATTCAATTCAATTCAATTCATCTGAAAAAAGAAAACTGAATATGCATAATTTTCATGTTCTCCAGAGTTTTTGACGGTTAATTTGTTTTTTAGATTATAGCACTAGAAAAGAAATGGAAGAAATAGGCAAAACGGCCGAACATCAGGGCAATTTCAAATTCTTGCTGAGATTTCAGAAGTAACTGTCTATTTTCGTTTTTCGCATTTTCGTTTGGAGAAAAAGTCGTCAAATATAGTTGTCACTGAAGAAAGAAAAGATCCAGATACGAAACGATTTTATTTATGACAAAATGGTAAACGCATACAACTGCGACTGAAACAGCGGTCCATGTGTTATAGACTTAGAAAAATAGAATCTAGCGAAAGAGACAATGTAATATAATGTACCAAGTAAAAATTTGCTTTGACCAAAATAGATATTCAAGCACATTTCGTCCTACGCAATCAAACTCTTCAATCATCAAATCAAACAGTCTCTTCGGTCTCTCCTAGACTTCACATTTGGCAACACTTCTTCCTCTTTTTCACGTGCCCCTTGCAATTCAAATATCCAGTACTGGAATCCGTTATCAGCTGAAACATATTCAGAAGGACACAATCCAAAAGAATTATATGAAAACATTGTACAGGATCCGCCTGTACAAAGTTTTCATGTAATTCTTTTGAATGGTGTCCTTCTGTGTGGATTGTGTCCTCCGCCGCAAAGGAACCTGACGATTTTTGGAATTCTACCACAAATTTATGCAACAAGATATTCATTTTCAGATACAAGTAATCGATAGTATATTAAATGCCATTTTATTTATGGAAAATAATGTCGCTCAAGTGATGTCCTTCACCGCGTACACACTGTTCTAAGCGGTCTTGCAAATTGTTCATTACTCGCTCTAGCATATTCATAGGAATTGCACGAATTTCATTGCGAATGTTTTCTTTTAATTCCTGAATTGTTTGCGGTCTATTTAAATACACCTTGCTCTTCAGATAACCCCGTAGCTAATAATCACAGAGGGTCAGGTCGGGAGACCGTGCCGGCCAAGAAACGTTCCCATTCTGCGAAATTACTGCTGCTGGGAACATTTCTTGCAGTTGAGCCGTTGGACGCTCGTGCTGTGTGAGCTGTTGCTCCATCTTGTTGAAACCATGCGGTATTCATATCAATGTTTTGTCGACGAGGCTCTGGTTATAAAAAGCTGTTCAACATTTCCACATATTGTTGCGAATTAACCGTGACAGCATTTCCAAGACCATCTTAAAAAATAATATATGGACCAATTATACCGAATCGCGCCACTCCGCACCATACAGTTACCTTGCGGCTATGCTAGAAGTCGCTGAAGGATTTGTCTGAGATTTTCTGCACGCCAATAACAAAAATGTTGTTTGTTTCCACATCCAGATAATTGAAAATGCGCTTCATCGGACATAATTAAGCCATTCAAGTCATTTTCAGCAAAAAGTTCCAGAAGTCGATTGCAACAATTCACACGATTCAAAAAGTCTCCAGCAGTCAGTTCTTGAACAATCGATATAAGTTATGGGTGGAAATTTAAGTCCTTATGCAGAATACGCCGTACCCTTGTTTCGGAAAGTCTTAACGAAATTGCTTGTCGTTTAACTGAACTTCGTTGAATGGCCGTTCTCACCCTCTCAACATTATCTGGTGTTCGAACACTGCATCGCCGGTGATCTAACCTTCATTGCCGACGCATGTCGACGAAAATTCTGAACCCATAATTTAATTATGTTACGGCATGGAACATTACCATGACGTTCAATGTTGAAATGCGTGCGAAACAAGCGCTGTGTCTTGACCACCGAATCACTATTTTTAAAATACGTTTTGATAACGAATGCGCTACTTCCATCTTTCATGATTACTGAAATGGCAACTACTAACAATGGTTTCCTCCCACTAACCGCTATTCCACGAAATACAAATACTTCGTACTATACATGTTAAAAACATCAAGTTACCTTGGCGGACCCTATGTCAATTCGAATTGCCTAGAATTACGTTCTATTCTTTATTATATAATATTACGTTCTTCTTTCTATTTTTCTAATTCTAATAAATTCTAATAAATTTTCTAATATCAATTGTATCTTATCTTTGGAAGTTTCTTTAATAACACGCTTCAGCTATCATTTCCGACATTGGTTATATAAGATGTCATATCAAATCGAAATTTTTATTGTTATCTCCGGATCCTACAAAGCGAAAATTTATGGCTAAACGCTCCTCTGCAAGTACTGCAGCTCTTATACAATATGTAGCTCAACTTTGTTGTCAAGTTAAGTTAATATTTAAACAAAATAAAACACTTTCCCGCTGAGACATAGTTGAATTTAATAGAAATTTGCAAGTACGGAAATACATGTTAATACTTGTAATAACAGCGTTTCTTTACTTTTTTACTAATATTATTATATATTATACACTCCGCCAAAAAAGTATCGCATAAACTAAAAAAGGGCATTTATAAACCAAGATATTTTTATACGTTCACAAAAAGTTTGCCTTGTGTACGTGAACTATAAAAACACTAACAAAATCATGGAACATAGCTTTTTTACTTCTTTTTTCTAAAAGAACACATTTAGAAAAATGCATATGTGTAAGGTTTGTTCGGTTGTTTATTGAAAGTCTTCCTATACGGACAAATTTTAAAGTGCGAAATCAGAGTTCTGTACCAACGCTTTTAAAACTAAAATGGGCAATTTAACTTCAGAACAAGTGGCTGCTATAGTTGCTTTAATCGAAGATGGATGATCTCAAGCATACGTTGCCAATTTGATGAACACCAATCAGTCAAGTGTTTCTAGAGCCGTCGCCAGATATAGGGAAACAGGCAATTACAGTAGAAGACCTGTACCAGGTCGTCCAAGATGTTCTACTCGCCAAGATGACCGCTATTTACTACTACAAGCATTACGTCGAAGACATGTAACTGCGAGACAATTGCAGAACAACTTGGCTAGACTCAGAAATACTCGTGTGAGTACTCAAACTATTCGGAATAGGTTACGACAGAGTGGATTAAGAGCTAGAGTGGCTGTAACAGCCCCTCGTCTCACTAGGAACCACCGAGTGGCTCGCTTAAGGTTTGCCAGAGAACATGTAAATTGGAACATTAATGACTGGGCCAATATACTCTTCACAGATGAGTCAAGATTTGGTCTTTACACCTCAGATAGGCGTATCTCAGTGTACAGACGAGACGGTGAGCGCTATTCGCAGTGTAATATCAGACCTAGACCTAATTTCGCTGGTGGCTCTATTATGGTTTGGGGAGGCATCTGTTTAACAGGTCGTACAGAGTTAGTACCAGTAGACAGAGGTACACTGACTGCCCACAGGTATATAACGGACATTTTAGAAGAACATGTAGTACCATATGCGCCAATTATAGGAAACGAATTCATGTTAATGCACGATAATGCACGACCGCATGTTGCAATAATCGTCCAGGAATACCTTAACGATGTTGGTATTCCAGTTTTAGATTGGCCTGCGGTAAGTCCGGACATGAACCCTATCGAACACGTGTGGGACCTCCTTCACAGACGGATACGAACCCAAAATGTTGCCCCAGCGGACCTGCATGGACTAGAAAATGCTCTCCGTGATGAGTGGGAGGATTTGGATCAGGCTTGTATACGGAGGTTAATCGAATCTCTGCCAAACCGTATGCGAGCGGTCATAAGAGCCAGAGGTGGCAATACTCAGTATTAAAAGCTACTGTTATGACATTTTTCTTTCCAAAATTATAATTTCTTGTTTTAATAAAAATCTCAAGTATGAGTTCTTGTTTTTATTTGGCCTGTATTTTATTTAAACAATCATAGAAATTATATCTTAGAGCGCATTAAAGTATATTTACAACTTTATGCTACAAACAAAGATTATGCGATACTTTTATGATTCAAAACTAAATTATACGATACTTTTTTGGCGGAGTGTATAATAATATATAAATCAATTTGCATAGTTTTAACATCTTAGATATTTCTTTATGAACCGTTGTGATTGCTGACAATTTCTTCTTTTCTTGATTAATAGAACACCATATCAAACTTGTTAACATTTAGACATGATGCCGTTCCTTTAATATTATCGCTAATTATACCTTGCCTTTATTAGAGCGAAAAGTGAATAGGACCACCTTACTATCTGAAACAAATTGAATTATTTAAAATCAATGCGAACTAAAGTTCTTACCACGCCGAGTGTTTCCAATGAAATAAATACAAGCTTGTATAACTGAACCACCAAGGGGCGTTTTGCCCTCTCCATAAGGATTATGAGAGATTTCTGCGAATTTAAATTTAAGTTGTACCACTTCGATAGATAGCAAGCATTTATTATACCTCCACTCTGTAATACAATAGAAAACATGTATAGGTTGTTGATGTTTCAAAGACGTTAAATCAAAGAGGAAATAGTCAAATTTAATAACTGTTGTGTCTAGAATTTTGCTAAGAAGAATTGATAAAGCTCGACTAGTCCACAGTATATCGGAATCTTCATTTTCATTATCCCCATATACAGTGTGGGATAAAAGTATGGAATATTAAGAAAAAGCCTACTCAGTGAATATTAAAAAAAAAAACGTACTTTTATAGAGACGCTGAAACACGTCGGTTTTATTTTCCTAAGATAGACATTAATATGTGCGATTCACCTTCCGACCTTCATTCGTTTTTTGCTTATAACGTCATCCAAAAAATGTTAAATGGCAATATACATTTTTATTACACATCTTAAAAACATTTCCTTTGAAATAAAATACATTTTATTTCAACCAGACATTCAAGCATCTCGATTAAAGAAAGAAGATTTCCTGGCACAAGAAAAGTATGTATTTAATTTGAAATGGAGATAATTCGCTTGAAATTGCGCCTTCTTCAATACAAGTAAAGATATTTACTTGATTTCAAGCGGTATACTTTCGCACCAAGTAAAACTTACATTTTCACATTGAACAAATTTTATTCAGAATATTAGTTAATAAAATAATTTTAATTTTATTTTGTAGCGATAATAAATTTACTTCCGTTTATACAAAGTTAAGTTTTACTCGCTGGAAAGCAAATTTACTTCATTCGAGAATATATTTTTCTGCGTGTACATTTTTTGTAGTGAAATCCGATAATGCTTTTTTTACCCTTTATGATCATGCAAATAGATCATAAGGTTGCATAACAAAGATTCTGAGAAAAATCAAGCTGAACATTTAATGTTGATACTCTCGTACTTGTAACTTAATACAATATAAACGAAATATTCTGAACTGAAAAATAAAAAAAACAAATTTCGCAAAATAACAAAATTAACACTATTAAATTAAATGTTCAAAATGGTGCAAAATTGACTTCTTGGCAATAAGATAGTCTATTTACAAATTCATCTAAGAAGTTATTAAAACATTTCTTGCGTTCTTGCTTCAATTCCTCTGGATTTTCTGGTTAGGACGATCTAGATATTTAGCATTAAACATATCACATACTTCTTGCTGGGATCTTGTGAGGTTCCCACGACCAAGCTAAATTAGAATTTCTATATTATGTGTGTTGTTAAATTGTCCATGATCATTTATTACAATAAACTACAATAATTATGTCAAAAGCGTTAAAGATTAACGAAATGCAAAACCAGAAAATATAGAATTGAAGCAGCGTATTCAAGAAGAAATTCGCGCAATGGAACTTATATGAATTTGTAAATAGACTATCTTACTGCCAAGAAGTCAATGGGTCATTTTGAACATTTAATTTAATAGTGTTAATTTTGTTTTCTTTTTGCGATATTTGTTTTATTTTTATTTTTCGGTTCAGAATTTTTCGTTTATAATGTCTTAAGTTACTATCAACATTAAATGTTCAGCTTGTTTTTTTTTCAAAATTTTTGTTACGTAACCTTATGATTTATTCGCATGATCAGAAAGGTTAGAAAAAGCACTATCGGTTTTCACTACGAAAAATGTATATTGTCATTTAAAATTTTTTGGATGACGTTATAAGTAAAAAAACAAATGAAAGTCGGAAGGTGAATCGCACATATGAATGTGTATCCCACATTGTATATTTAAAAGGTAAAATTTAAATTAAGCAAATACGGGGCTGTTAAGAAATCTTAACAGAAATTTGAATTTGACTTTTCATTTCTTCAATACAGCAATGGTTAAAAGCTTTTGCTATTGGTGCGATGACTAAAATTTTAACATTTTAAAATTTCAATCAACATTTCGCTTTATTTTAAGTAGCTTCGATTGATGAACACGTTTATATTCATCAATTTCAATTTTTTTAGCTTTCGTTTTTAATTTTTATTATTCCATTTTTTATTTTTTTGTAAACTTTGCTGGTCATTCAATCAACGAAACCGTATGCTCCAAACAAATTCCCAAAAGCCAAACGCTCTTTGTGTCTTATTAATGCTAGTGAGTCCTTATCGTACGATAGGCAATTTTGATAATACATAAGATACGTACCTTGAAAATAATTTCATTGCCAAGCCAATGGTACACCGCTATTTGAGAGAATGTTATACTTGCGTAAGCAACGATGTTTAAGACATTTGTTGTACTTGTCTCGCCCTTAAGCAAACAAAAAATTATTGCAAAGTAGTGGATAATGTGAAGATATCAGAAAGGGGCGATATATACATAAAGAAAGGAGGTTCTGTCTAACCTTTTTCCTGTTCTAGAGAAGAGATTCTCATACGTTATTATATATTCTGAGTTGCGGTTGAAATATCTTCGCAGCGAAAGGGTTAAAATGACAGATACTAACGCTTGTTTTAATGTTTAATGATTTGGTGAAAAATGGAAAAGTTTCCATCGTCCATACTGGTTCATTTTGCACTTTGTATATACGGAATAAATATACAATAAAGTACTGCAATGTTTTCGCTGAAGTCTTCAAAAAGATTTAAAATGGTTGGATTTAAATTAATTGAAATAGATCATTACGTCAAACTTATTGTTAAATTCAATTGTTTTACAGAAATAAGGTCAATTTGTTTAGCAAAATGGAATTTACGTTATTTCCACCGAAAGCAGAAGTTGAAAAGGCGCGCCGATATTTTCTGGTCGTCGGTTCCCTCAAATAAAATGAGGCTACAAACTGACAAATTTGCAACGTGCTTAATTTCTATAAGCTAACATTAGCTTATCCTGCAGTGGCCTATAGCTGTAATGTTTCGTGAGAGAAAATTTGAAAATTTATGATTTTCCCAAAGTCAGAAATTTAACTGGCGTCATTAAAGTCCGTTTTTAATTGCTAAAACTGTTTTGACCGCAGCAAATTTTGAAAATTTTACCTTTCCAAAAATAGTTTGATGACAAAGCACAAATGGAAACTACCAACTAAAGTATTGACCCTTTGCGAATGACCTTTTTCTTTGCCTATCTTAAATTTAATATTGCTGCACAATACTAAATTTAAGACAACCATTTGACGCAAGATAATTAATTCATTAAGCTACACCGACATTTGTCTAAAATTATTCCGAAAAAGCAAATGGAACAGAAGAGATGCTATTTTACCTTCGTCGTCTGTCTAAGCAATAAGCGATAAAAAAAAAGTTAAACCAACGAAATCTTAACTTTAAGCGAGTGGACTACAATGCATATATTAAACTAGAGCTTCCTTAAGCCTCAATGTATGCGAACTTACCATTATCGTTAGCTGAAGTATCGCGTTGCATATAATAAAACATCCACATGTGTATTGTATCAGCATGGGAAGTGAAAGGATCATACTGAGTTTATCAACAAACCTAGAAAATAGTAGAAACTAGAAATAGTAGAGGAAGAAGTGTACTAAGGACTACGGTCGGGAAAGCCAACTCTCAAACCTAGAAAATGGAATAAAACAACAAATATGACATATTAGCCAAACAATGAAATTAAGCGTTAACAGAATTTTACAACAATGTGAACATTCCAGACCATCGAAATTTAATAAAATTAATAACAATACCTGTACAGTAAAGGGACATTTCTATTATTCTAAATATAAATTACGTATTGTCCCACTACTTAATTTCTGGAGAAAATGAAATGGTGAGATTGCAATTACCTGTATCGATACGCTGATTGTTGGCCTATATACGCATATATTTTAAACGCTTCCAGAAAAAAAAATGGATGCGGCAGTTATGCAGCTATGCTATATGGTTCTCGGTTACAAATTCGACTGTATTGGAGTCTAAGCACATAGGCATCGCAATTACAAATGGTTGCTTTGAAATTTAACGTCTGCTGGGTGCCTTACACAAACAAATCTGTCTAATGCGCAAAAGTTCATTGCCTAGGCGTGTATTAGTTTTCATCTTTTAAAAACTTACCGGCTTATCGCTTCATACAAAACGACGCATTCCTTTAAAATCTGCTCTTGACGTGTCTTTTCGGTTTGGATACTGTTACTGGCATGGTATTCTCGACTTTGTTCAAAAACATTAACAAGTTTATCTTCCAGTATATATAGCTGTGCTATACACAACCCTAGTAAGGACATTAGTAAGACATCGAAACATATCGAATTAAGTGCCAAATAAGCGCACACTACGATGTGTAAGAGCTTGTAGAGAACGGCGTATCTACCCAAGTAGAATGGTGAGGGGATCATTAGTCTCGCGTTTGTAGCAAATGGCAAAATGGCAGCAATAGACATATATATCGTTATTACTGCGATGTAGTATTTCCAAATTAACTCACTGATACGATATACGAGCTGGATGCGATGATTCGACTTTTCGCTATGGATATTGAAAGTATCAGAACTCAAATCATCCATTATAGATATGAAACGTACTTTCTTTCTTAAAATCGTTATAACAATGGCGTACAGCTTGATCATAGGAATAAGTATGGAGATCGCATGGTTCACTGCCATACCGTCGCCAGCTTTAATTGCATTTACACCATTCATCATTACCATACACATTAAAGTCGTATAACACACGAAGTGCGCTATTAATTTCTTTACTTGACTCTTTGCGAAAGATTCGACGGGAAACAATCCTTCGCGCATTAATATGCGTTTTACCCGTAACAGAGGTACCACACACTTTATACGCGTCATTTTCGGCGCTGTGTAATAGGGCCCTCCGCGAACTATCCGCTAAAGAGAACCGTTCAATAGAATCGCCTGCATTTATATTGCCGTACTTAGTGCAATTAGTGTCTTAATTTCGTATATAATTATCTTTCCATCCGGGAATGGAGTAGTTGTTATATTAAGCAACGCGATAACTATGAAATACATTTCGAAAGTCGGTTTTTATACAATTTGTACACCGAATATACCTTAAATATTGCATTTAATTCATCTGATAGTCAGGTTTATTAAAATTTAAGGTTTAGTACATAATGCGACAGCCAAAGCGGTAATCATACAAATGTTGACTAAAACTCAGCGTGAAATAATTAAATTTTACAATGCACACAAAGTCTTTTCAACGGGAAAAAGAAAATTTGATGACAATTATTTTTAAGTAGTTGAACAAAAGTTTGTATAATAAAAACTTTCTGGACGTGTTTCTTAATGGAACACACTACTTGCACATTGTACGAAGTATTACTCCTGAAACAGATGTACAGGCTGTTCAATTTGAACAGACATAAGGATAGTTAAATAACAGAACACCGTACGCACTTTTAGCTGTACCAATTTGGTGGACATTATTTAAATGGAGCACCACACATGTATACTTTTACGTTCTGCATTTGAATGCATCGTTTTAGTAAGCAAAATATACAACGGGGAGGCAATTAAATTTTAAAGGTTTTGTTGAAAATTGTCGCTATTACAGGTTAGCTCTTTAAATAGGTTGTTTACACACAGTTGTTTTTTTTTTAAGAATATTCTGTATGTTATAATATTTTTGGATGCTTCTTGTCGATTATATGTATCATGCCTTTCATGCTAGGTTTTTTTTTTTTAACAGAACAACCTGTAATTTCTTCAATATGTGTTGGGGAAACAATTCTAGAGTCTTTTTTATAAGCGCTTCCCTATACCCAGATTGTATTACGTGGAAATATTTAAGAAAATGATGCCACAAATAGTACAATCGAGTCTGCCTTGTTTCTGTATTAAATTAGCTTGATTCCAATACGCTAATACAAGTGACACACCATGCTTCTATTGCGTTTTCAGTTGTTATGGTTAAAGAGTCCAAACGATGTGCCCGAGCATTGGCGTTGCGTGGAGAGTTTACCAGAATAACAGTGCGCTTATTTAAAAATAAATATATTGAATCACTTTACAAAACGTTAAGAAAAAACATAAATAACTTACCTAACATGTTTACATTGTTGCAGAAATATCCGGATGTGCGCGATGAAGTAATTGCACCATCATATATGTTTCTGTATTAGTCTCGGAAAGGTTCGTACGTAGCGACGTAAATAAATGCTTATATGCTGAAAAGGATTGTTCGACGTTGAGAGATGTTATATTTGCGTAGTTAAAGTGCTCTTTGTATCTGTACAACGTATCTTCAGTATTGGTAAAAAGTTGCCGTAATTTTGTAAAATCTACATTTTTATCTAATACACTATTAAATTTTTCACGAACACAAACACTTTTTTCATCATCAAGGATATGCAGCGCTAATTCTACGTGGTCAATAATTGCTAATGAGTCCGATAAGGACAGCGCACTGTTCTGTAACTTTTTTATTGCATCCACTATTGGAACATAACTGTCGTAAATAATTTTTAAATTTGCTGCAACTTGAGGATTTTTAAATTGAACCTGACTGAGCCTTATTGCAGCCGCTTCTTTGCCGTCTAGTTGTAAAACTACTGATTTAATTTTTTCAGAATGTTTATAATAATAGAATGCTGCTTCCAACCACGTACCCCATCGTATAAGAATTGGTTGCGGCGGCTCGGGTATGTCAGGACACTGCGAATGAAATAGGCGAATACGTTTCGGAGATTTAAGAAAAACCGCTTTCGTTTGTCCTATTAGTTCATCCACATCAGAATAACTTGTACGTATAATGTTTGTTACACGGTGTAAAGCGTGAAGCAAACATGTGACGTGCAGCAGGTTTGGTTGAATCGTTTTGAGTAATTTTGCTGTGGAACACATAACCGCGGCAGCATCGGTAACTAACATTAACAGTTGCTCCGGTAAAATTTCAAATTTGTGTAGTGTTTCTATTAATACACTACGTATCGCCGTGGCAGTACAATCTTGCATTCGTTTACAGGCTAGTAAATAAGGGTCAGAAGATCCTTGTGGGGTCAGCGTCCTTACGACAATGGATAGGATGGACTGTTTTTTAATATCTGTAGTTTCGTCCATTGTCAACCAAAGGTATTTATTTTTCACCGTTTTTTTCGTAAAATTTACAATTCTTTCACGCATTGATGGTACGTAATTGCGCAGCGTATTTTTAGATGATAATTTCCACGTAGGATTGTATTTATTCCAAACCTGGCGAAACATTGGGTGTTGAACTTTATGTATTGCTATATTGGTCGCAATTAGCATCATTGTTAAATCAACCACAAATTCATTATATGATTTGCGTCTAATCTTTTTCAATTTATGTTTGTCACTATTTATATGTCTTTGACACTGACTCGCTTTCCAAGATAATAAAGTTGTTTCACAAACTAAACGTTTCACTGCCTTACCGTCATATATTAAATCGGGAAACCGATGTATAAATTTATTTACTACGGTAGCAGACAACCGATTTGACGCATTATTTTTACGACCTCGCAACATTTTCAACGTATACTTTAACACGTTATAACGGCAACCAAATGCATCGTTTATTTTTACTACTTATGCGAGAGCGGAGTTTACCCCACTCTGCTCTCGCATCGACGCTACTGGTCGGGCACATCGTTTGGACTCTTTAGTTATGGTATAACATAAAAGTTATTTTATTATCAAATTATTTTATAAAACACAAGAAACATCAGACCAGATATCTGTAAAGCAATGTGTAAATAAGTCTAATGGTTTTAGTAGTCATAAACAGGGTAAAAATGGAAAACGTTTATTATGCTATTTTTTTTATAATTAATTGCACAAAAAAACTCCTGATGTAATAAATACGCATTAACACGATAAAAATCCTCGGTTAGAAGATACATATTTCGTCATTTTTGGAAAACGAATAATTGAAAGTGAACAACTTTACATGAGCAGATTTCGAGGTTTGATCGAATTCTTTTGTTTCAAACCAAAGGTTTAAGTACCAAAGTTTATCTTTCTAAATTAAAAAATTATGAGACACCCAAATGAACCTTCCCTGTGTTTCACCCTCAAGAACAATATTTCCAAAAATTATTACGGGTCTTAATGCAAAAGGAACCAGTTGTCCAAATTTCAGGTGGGTTGACCGGACAGAAATCAGGGTCTCTCCTTATAAAATTACTTATTACTTATTATGATGTAATGGACATTTTTATAATTTCATATGATGAAGGAAGCTCCATGCATGAAACAACAGATAGCGAAGATGAAGACATCATAAATAAATAATGTAATAAATTAAAGAATAGAAAATGCGCAATCCGAATGTTTGTTTTTGAATTATACCTTAACCAGGAACTTCCATGACTGCTTTCTTCTTTCTATTATTCTAGACTTTACTGAAGATAAAAGAAAGCGATGAAATTATCTAATAGAATTAATTTTTCATGAAACTGTGTAACTTACTATTATAAAGAATCCATCAATCTGGACGTGTTTTTTGTTACGACGTTTTTTTGATACGAGATACAGTAATATATTTCTCAAATTATCTGAAAAATTAAGATAGATAGATATGGGGTATATCGAAAAAAAAATATATGTAAATTGAGACATCCAAAAACGTCCATTAAAAAAAAGAAACAAATCCTGGGCTACAAAAACTAAACGTTCTGCATACTTGAATATAACTTTATACTGTACACGTTTTTTGAGATATATTTTTTTTTTATTGGAAAGCTTGTCCTTTAAATCGGCCAGAAAGGGAATTATTTTTCATTTACACACGTTGCTCCGCTACTTCTATCCCATCCAACGGTATCACTTCCGCTGTTAACAACACAAACAGCACCGTGGGAAAGTTAGTAAATTCATTCTCATCATTCTCGTAATTTACGCGATCTGATTACAATTGTTTCTTATCTTCCACCTTGTGATTCCAGCTCTTGTTTGTTTCTTCCTTCGAGGAGATACAAAATAAGGTATCGCGCGCGTACGTAGATGCTACTCTCCATTCACTCTAAGAACGCTTACAGCGGAGGTTTTCGTCCTGATGGAAAAAGTTATTTGAAAATAACAAAACGCCGAGTCGCCATGTATACATTCTTATTTATTTTATACAATGTAATACATAAATGTTTATATAATATTATTTAGTAAGCAGTAATGCAAGTGCTTCTGTCCTAAATGTTATGAATCATTGTACTTGTAAAGTTGGTAACTATCCAAGCGAAACCAGTGGACTTCTTATTGGTGTTGCTGTAACTATAGAATTTTATGTAACTTTCCATCTCAACCATTAGCTTTTAAGTAGATATATGTGAAACTAGTTGTGAAACATCTTGGACAATAGAAAGGTATTCATCTAAAATTGTATTTGTATAGTTGCCTCAACTTCTCTAGCATAATTAGAACAAGAAACGAAGATAACTCTTTTAACATACTTTATTGCGAAATAACTAACTATATCTCGCTTGAATCAATGCGAAGAGGGAATAAGACCATCGGAGAATCTAAAAGTATACCTTTTACTTCATAATTAAAAGAATCAGACGCTTACCAAAGCTAAGGACTCCACCGAAATAAACACTAATTTATACACTTCGATTACTAATGGCCTTTTGGCCCTCTCCATCAGAATCAAAAGTGATGTTTTCGATCTTCGATTCATCTCGTACCATTTAGACAAATAACACGCTTCTATAATCTTGCCACTCTAAAGCAAAATAAATGACTTTAATACACAAATAAATCCATCAAGTATACATTCTTAGTCCTTCAATTAATTATATGTTTTAATTAAAAGCTCAACAAATTAACAGCTCTTTAAAATTGAATTTTTAACATTTTCGCAACTACTTTTTCCAAATAATAATAGTAGATTTCTGAACAGGTTGAATTTATTTTTGTTCTCCTTTGAGATCCAAGAGGAGTATACAATATCACTATTAAAATTTGATAAAGCTAAAACGTTGCAAGGTAAGTTTCTGACAGAGAAGTGAAAGTAATGGCAAAGAGTTTTCGCCATTTGATTTTTGATTTGATAAAATTTGATAAAAATATAGCCTCGCAAGGTTTCTAACGGGGAAATCGAAGTAATGGCAATTAATGAATAAAGGTTCAAGGGCAATAGAAGAGTCTTCGAACAAGAGCACTGTGTTTACGTCAAAGTTTATGTATCCAGAAAAATACTATTTCACAGGATGCCTAGTGTTCTGCCAACTACATATGTACGTCGTACGTAATCTCTCCTTCTCACGATCATTTTAATATTGCAGTTTAACCAAGATACAGGAAGGAAGTTCAAGTAAAAATTTTACAAGAAACATGCGTGTCTAAATGGGTAGATCTTATTTGCATTAAAAACGAACAATTAAAGCTAAAAGTCGTATATATTTGAAGTTGCAAGATTTTGTGTAGATGTGAGCAAAACAACTTACTAGTAGGCGTTTGTGTAGAGTTAAATCGCGCTTTATAGAAAAATATAGTTACGAAATTTTGCGGCGATAAGGTTTTACACCTCTTCAACAACGTGTGCTGAAATCCTAGCAGCAGTTAATTAAGTAGGGATGGATCTTCAGCTTAAACGGAAACAAGAGACATGCTAAAATATTTTAAATGAACTGAGCCTGGCGTTGACCAGTATTTACCAAACCTTCATTTCCTTAACTCTTACTTTTTCCAACAAAGTGATTGCAATTTCTTTGCGAGTCTGCAGTTTCATATAAGGTATAAGTTTAAGGTTGTCGTTATCTCCTAACATTTAGTAGTGTGTTGAAATAGAATTTCCGTTAATGAAAATGGCGAGCTTTTACTAAAGTAAATACCTGTAACAGCAAGAAGTGTGTTGCCAAAATATATCTTATACGTTTCTTTCAATTTTTTCAAACAATTACTTTCGAAAATAGAGAAATCGAACTTCTAAATCTAAATTGCGAATTACCTTAAAAATAATTTCATTGCCAAGCCAATGATAGACTGCCAATTGGGAAAATGTAATGCAAGCATAGGCGATGAGAAGTATGACGTTAGACGTATTCCTTTTCCCCTAGAAATAAAAAATAGTTGGAGCTTAACATGAACAACTGTGATAAGTAGTATAATTTTGTACTTAAAAAGTCATATCACTTCTGCACGTTCCTACAACAACAGCTAAGTAAAAGCAGAAAATTGCTACTGCGATAAAATATAATTATTAATAAAGAAGTATGCGAAAATATACTTTCACTATAGTAGACATACGTGATGTAGGATATTTTAAATTAAAACATATCTGTCAAAGTATTGTAATATATTTCCAGATAATAACGTCTATAAATTAATCCGCGGTGTAACACGTGCATAGTGAATGGAAGATGCCAGGATCGATTCCTTATCACGGAACATTTTTTTTAATATCATTCATTACCTTAAAAAATACATTGTCACATTAACAAATTGCTAATTACTAGTTTGGTCAAATTGACAGAATTCCTATTTTCACAGTTTTCAAACCAATCTTGGAGAAAATATGTTGCGCTACAGGACGAACGTGTTAGAGTATTTCCACTCAATTTTTTCGGCGAAATTTAATTTGCAAATTTGCATCATCGAAATACAATAATCAATTTACAGTCTTTGGTCCATAACCAACTATCCTCCGGAAAATATCGAAACCTATTTTTATATTCCTGGTGCAAAGGCAGTTATATAGAACCCAGACCAGACAAATTAGATCACCCAGTAACGCACGCGTTTTCGTTCGATGATCATAGAATTCCGCACTCATGTTCAATATGTGGGCAATCTGCGCACACTGTGCTCAATATTCTTTGTTCCTGTATTTCTTTCAAGATTTTGAATATCACGATGAACAATAATACATGATTGCCTATACATGTTTTCTGTACTGTCTTTTATGTTATTAATCAACAATAGTAAGTAGCCTGCTTGTGCCTTATGTAAGTAAAATAAACGCTCAATATACAGTTGGTTTTTATTTTGTTTATGCTATTATTATCACAAATAAACATGTCATACCCGATATAGATTCACATTAGTTTTTAGCGTATCTCGCTAAAATAAGCAAGTATTTGAAATTTTATCATTTTGTGGACATCCTGTATAATTATCAAAACCACTTCTGTATACAGAGTTTGATAACAAATACAGCCGTTACAACAATTTCCTGCAATTCGAGCAAATAAGTATAACATACGCTGTTGCGTCTTTATTGTAACATCCTGTATATACAGTGGCAAGCAAATGAATAGGAACACTAATCATATATTTAAGGTTTCGTGTTTTTCTACAATTGAAAACTAAGCAAAAGAATTTTTTTAATAAAATTCTTAGAAATGAATAAAAGTATATGCCTTAGACATCACGCTTGCATTTCTCGGAAGTACCAAAATGTTATGTTTGCATTTCTCACGATCGGTCTCATGCAAGCGAGCATTGAAATAGGGACAGTTGTCACAATCTTTTATTTAGTCTTCTTTAAGTTCTTTTAGAAGTAACTTTAATATTATATTATTAAAACGCAATTACACGAAATAGATTTTTGTATATTATAAGGTATAATGATTAATTTTCACGGTAGCACAGACTAAATTATTTTAAAAATGAATGGTGGAAAACATTGTACGCCCGAGCTTCGAAAAATTATAATTACACTTTACGAAAACGGTTTGAGTTTGAGAAAAATAGCTAACCGAGTATCTGCATCGAGAAATATGATTTCCTAATCAAACAAAATATTTCCAAAAATATGGAACCTGCGAAAAAATTCCTAAACAGGGAAGAACTAAGAAAACGACGGTTCGCATTGATAGACACATAGCACGTCTCTCACGTGCGAATCCATTAAAAACGGCGGCAGATATACACAAAGAGGTAATTACAGAGATTGATAGACCAATTAGTGTATGGTCAGTCAGTGGAAGATTACAAGAAGCCGGATTACATGGTAGGATTGCTAGACATAAACCGCTTATAAGCAAAACAAATAGAATGAGAAAATTACAGTTTGCCAGAAATCATTTGCATTGGACTGCAGATCAGTGGAAATTTGTATTGTTTAGTGACGAGTCAAAATTTAATGGAATGGGATCGGATGGCAGAAGATATGTACGGCGAGGCCCCAATGAAACGATGAATGCTAAGCATACAATAAAAACAGTAAAAGGGTTTGGAGGAAATGTGTTGCTCTGGGGTTAGTCCGTTGCATAAAATTAATGGAATAATGGATCGACAAGTGTATGTTGATATTTTATCCAACGTTATGCTGCCATATGCGGAGGATCGTTTGGCCGTACTTTGGAAGTACCAACAAGTCAATGATCCCAAGCACACGGCTAAGATTGCAAAGGACTGGTTTCGACAAAATCATGCAGATCTTTTTGATTGGCCTTCTTGTAGTCCCGATTTAAACCCAATCGAAAACTTGTGGCAAGATGTGAAACTTCGTATTCGGGATAAAAATATTTCAAACCTCGAAGAACTGTTTCGATGTGTTGAGGAGGTCTGGAACAATATTTCCGTGGAACGATGTCAGCATCTCATTGATTCCATGCCTAGGAGATGTGCCGCAGTCATTAAAGCAAAGGGGTATCCCACCGAATCGAAATTCCAGCGTACCTATTTCAATGCTCGCATTTTACATATGGAATAATTTGTATTAGCATGTGTTTTTGTATCATAAAGTATATTTTGCAATTTATTGCTACGTATTAATTGTCCGTAGTATGTAGTATATAGTTTCCTATTTTAAACTTTTGTTTATTCCAAAATACAAATAAATAAATACTTTCTTTCACAATTGCATTAGTGTCCCTATTCATTTGCTCGCAACTGTAAATACTCATACCAATCGAAAGAGACTGACACCGTAAATGGTGTCACTTACTGACACTTTTTTCTATTTGATTTGAAGGGTGGATTGCATCCCCTAGTGTTGAAGGTTGAGCAACACTAGGTTGCTAGTTCTAGGTGGGGTCTACAAACTGACGTATTCAAACTGAAATCGACGCCTGACTCTTCTCATACTTCCTTTGTTAGCCACCATTATTAAAATTAATAAATATTTTAGGTATAATTGTGGTGTCGCTGGAACGGCGGTCGTCACTTTTGCGATCAGGTCATTTCAAACGAAATAGAATTTGAAAAATGTAGCAATTCTAGTTAACGAGTCGGTCAAACTTTCCTTCACACTAATCAAGACTGGGAACTGACAGTAAACGTTTCTTTGTGTAGAAATGTTTACTGACCTGTTCAAAGGCTACAGATGCATATTTCGAAAATAGAAAATAGGGATTTTTCAACCATTATATTGGAATTTTTATGACGAGTGTGTACCGCTATCATAGTAAATACCATTGGCCGCACAGTATTAGGATCCTAATCGAATAGTCGTTAACTAAACGTGAAGTCTCCAATTAGCACTAGCAATTTTTGCACATTTATTATGAATTTTAGCTTTTTTTAACAGTTTAATTGCCGCTTATGGATTACAATGTTATTTCTGAAACACCCCGTATACTCTGCGTTTTAAAAACTTATTCTTTAGAAACTTATATTCGTGCACAAAATAAGACGCGAAATAACTTAAATTGCCGGGAAACTAAATCAAATCAATTTGTTTGCGACCATTAAGTACTATCGGCAACTCAATATTGGACTAAAATCAGTATGGCGATGTGTTTTTTCTAATATTGCTTAATTACAAAATTGATGAAAACAATGTATTATAAATACACTTACCATAATTGTCAATTGCAGAGCCACGTTGCAGATAATAAAACACCCGCACGTGTACTGAATAAATAAAGGAAATGCAAGAATGAGGGAAAGCTTTTCCACAAATCTGTAACATTGAAAGAAATCTCACATAACGCATTTGATCTACACAGCTATCCCGTAGAATGCGCTCCTTTGACTTTTGGGCAATGGCAACTAGAGTCATTATGAAGAACAGGCCGATTTTTTGTGTGCGTTTTCGCCAACATATTCTATTTTAGATATCGCTAGAAGTCATTTTCATATCTTCACCAGCAGATCCGTCAACGAATTGGAATATGGAGGAAAATACGGTACAAACCAGCACCGATTTGTTTTTTTCGTTAAGTTAGTTATACACAAGTCAGTAAAAGTACTTATCATTCTATACAAATTTTTCCTGAGCTTGCTTCATTTTGGCAACATGCAACAATCCCTCGATAGTACCTTCGTCAAATTCTTTTATCGTGTAGGAATTTTAGAAAGATAACGTTGACCTTTTGTGAGTTAATCATCATCAATGGATGAGCGAAATTATGTCCTTTTTCTCACAAATTCTCACAGGAAATGGGATATTTATGTCACCAAGGTACTAAAAGAATTTTTGGTTGAAATACAATTAATTCAATTCATTCAAAACCAGTATTTGATGGTGCAGGATCCAATGCTGTGATATATTAGTTACCTAATACATTTAAACTAACTAAGTTATCAACCTCAGTGAGCGGCTATCACACATGAGTTGGGGACAACCTTATTCTAGCAAAGTTTTTTTAGCTTCAGCAAGCTGAAGGAAAGGTATACCAAATCGAAAAAATAAAGAATTATACACCCGAAGAAGAAGGTGAAACAATACGTAACACTCTATAGAACGGTCATTTTTAAATGAAGTAATTACATTATTACTTACTTATTTATCATTTGGTGTTGAATTACGCATTCGTTTAAAACCTCATCTGTCGTTCTGCATCTTCCTTGTGTCATTTTCCTAGAATCCTCATACGCGTACATCAGTCGTTCTCGTAATATGTTTAATTGTGCAATGCATACGCCTATTATAGACACATACAACACGTCAAAACATATGCAATTTGTACCCATGTAGGTCGTAAACATGAGATGTACAATTTCATAAAGAATGTTAAATCGGCCCAACTCCACAGGGTTAGCAATTAATATTGGTAAACTTGTGAACATTGGCAGGACACTTGAAATGATCAAGAACACGAAAATTGATATTATAAAGAACCTCAACAATACTTCCGCAATTCTATTCACCAGCTGAATATGTTCATTTAGTTTATCACTGTGCGAGTTAAAGGAGTCCGAACTTAGGTCGTCTAGAAGTGACACAAAGTGTTTCCTATTGACGACAATTGTCAATCCTTTCGCAAATAAATTTATCGGAGGAATAAGAATGCAGATCATCTGATTTAAAAGTGCTCCATCGCCATTTTTAATAGCTTTTATGAGATTCGTACTCACTACAGTTGTAACGAAGATGTTAGTTAGTAAATGTAGCATTAATTTAAGTCTATTGAATTTATTCACATCCTTTGGCGGTAGTAAGCCTTCTTTTGAGAGTATAAAAGCTGTTTTAGATACTGCTTCCATGCAACTGATTCTACCCATTTTATATCTCGACAGATCTGTACTTTACGACGATGTCTTGCGATACTGGCCCTGTTTTGAAAAGATCTCGCCTTTATATTCATACTACTATTAAAGGATTATCTATAATTATGCTTCTTCTAAGAATCTCATTATTACGAAATGACCGGTGCACTTGTAACAGTATTCCACCTATTGCACTTGTAATTTGCAATGAGCGTATGTAATGTACGTAAATACTTGCGCATAGACGATTTTCCCAATCGAGAGAAACAGATATACTTGTAGTGTGTATAGTTAGTTCAAAAAATATTGACCGTAATATTCATCAGTTAGCGTCTATCGTTCGTTCTGCGTTTTTTATGTGCTTTCCGTGTTACACGTACTTTTGAAGGCGTCTATTTGTGGGTTTCATTAAAAAAATTAGTTTAAGGTTTTTATCATTGTAAGTATTGCATTATTTTGTATGAATAATTTAGTATGTTTCTTTCGATATAAATACATTAATCTTGCTTATATGACAAATAAATGAAATTTTTCTCGATTAATCTTCTTTTGTAAATTGGTTCTCTTAAATAAAGAACGTTTTTGGTATAATATATTATATATTACATGTATTAGATAATCGCGTATTCTTACATACGAAATTTTCCCATAAAAATTTGAAATGTGAAATATCTTGCAATATGTGAGGTGACCCTTAACATGTCTTCCCGTTGTTTTTAGAGGCATGTACAGTGGCCTCCTTGCAACCCTTAAATATCCATATTATCTTTAGCGTGGCAAGGATAAGAACTTATGTTCAGCAAATAAAAGCACAGAACCGCCTTTATTGGGAATACCCATCATTAGAGATGACATGATAGATGCATTGTTATTTTCTTGCAGCGACTAGACGGATACGTGTTTATTCGACTCGTGTAAAAACCAGTAGGCAACACGAACGCCCTCGTATGAGCCGAATAAGCACTAATTTGTCTAGTCGCTGCAAAAAGGTAATAATTAAAGAGTCCAAACGATGTACCCGAGCATTGGCGTTGCGTGGAGAGTTTACCAGAATAACAGTGCGCTTATTTAAAAATAAATATATTGAATCACTTTACAAAACGTTAAGAAAAAACATAAACAACTTACCTAACATGTTTACATTGTTGCAGAAATATCCGGATGTGCGCGATGAAGTAATTGCACCGTCATATATGTTTCTGTATTAGTCTCGGAAAGGTTCGTACGTAGCGACGTAAATAAATGCTTATATGCTGAAAAGGATTGTTCGACGTTGAGAGATGTTATATTTGCATAGTTAAAGTGCTCTTTGTATCTGTACAACGTATCTTCAGTATTGGTAAAAAGTTGCCGTAATTTTGTAAAATCTACATTTTTATCTAATACACTATTAAATTTTTCACGAACACAAACACTTTTTTCATCATCAAGGATATGCAGCGCTAATTCTACGTGGTCAATAATTGCTAATGAGTCCGATAAGGACAGCGCACTGAGCCTTATTGTAGCCGCTTCTTTGCCGTCTAGTTGTAAAACTACTGATTTAATTTTTTCAAAATGTTTATAATAATAGAATGCTGCTTCTAACCACGTACCCCATCGTATAAGAATTGGTTGCGGCGGCTTAAGAAAAACCGCTTTCATTTGTCCTATTAGTTCATCCACATCAGGATAACTTGTACGTATAATGTTTGTTACAAGGTGTAAAGCGTGAAGCAAACATGTGACGTGCAGCAGGTTTGGTTGAATCGTTTTGAGTAATTTTGCTGTGGAACACATAACCGCGGCAGCATCGGTAACTAACATTAACAGTTGCTCCGGTAAAATTTCAAATTTGTGTAGTGTTTCTATTAATACACTACGTATCGCCGTGGTAGTACAATCTTGCATTCGTTTATAGGCTAGTAAATAAGGGTCAGAAGATCCTTGTGGGGTCAGCGTCCTTACGACAATGGATAGGATGGACTGTTTTTTAATATCTGTAGTTTCGTCCATTGTCAACCAAAGGTATTTATTTTTCACCGTTTTTTTCGTAAAATTTACAATTCTTTCACGCATTGATGGTACGTAATTGCGTAGCGTATTTTTAGATGGTAATTTCCACGTAGGATTGTATTTATTCCAAAACTGGCGAAACATTGGGTGTTGGACTTTATGTATTGCTATATTGGTCGCAATTAGCATCATTGTTAAATCAACCACAAATTCATTGTACGATTTGCGTCTAATCTTTTTCAATTTATGTTTGTCACTATTTATATGTCTTTGACACTGACTCGCTTTCCAAGATAATAAAGTTGTTTCACAAACTAAACATTTCACTGCCTTACCGTCATATATTAAATCGGGAAACCGATGTATAAATTTATTTACTACGGTAGCAGACAACCGATTTGACGCATTATTTTTACGACCTCGCAACATTTTCAACGTATACTTTAACACGTTAGAACGGCAACTAAATGCATCGTTTATTTTTACTACTTATGCGAGAGCGGAGTTTACCCTACTCTGCTCTCGCATCGACGCTACTGGTCGGGCACATCGTTTGGACTCTTTAGTAATAATATCACTTGCCTTAGTCATCTCTACCCATCATAAAATGGGAGTAGTAAAATCTACCCGCGAATCCTAACATAATTCAAGCGCACGAGTGATAAAAAGTATAGATATATGTACGTGTAATAATTAACCTTTTCCTTCAAAAAAGGAATTGCCATACGATTATGAGAATTTGTACAATTTAGGGCCACTGCGAAAAGCAATATACATATAAGACTTTTATATAAAAAAATTAATAGTTTCTTTATTTCTACGCGCTAGTCGCGTCATTTGGCTAAAGGAAGGAATTTTCAAATAAGAATGGGATTGTCACCACCAGATAGACGTTGGATAGGTGAACACTGTGAAATGCCAAGAAGAGATGTGGAGATTTAGAGAAGAACTTATAACTAGCGTTACGACGTTGGATGCAATTTGTTAATGACATTACGTTTGGTGGCAGGCTAAGTCTCGCAGGTGTGTAACTCGCCACGTAAAAGATAGTCAAAGAGCGACGGCAGTACTGGCTAATAAAACCAATTTACAACGAACAATTTAGAAAAATATATCATAGTTAATTCCTATTACAATCGTATCGAAAACGTACTTGACGACTAACAAAATGCAACATTCAATTTATCTACGCTACTGCATGGACTCGCTAGCAAATTGCACCGAACGTCCTCACTTTACTTGTAAGCTCGCAGCCGTTTCGTTGTAATATTTGCAACACAATTAGCGTAATAAAGGAGATCATTTCATTCATATAATCCTAATAAAAATAACTTAACATTTTTCTTTCAAAATACGCGTACACTTAAGTAAACATATTATTCCCTAGATATCATCGCATGATTTCCAAACGAAATTTTTAATTTTGGAATGTTTAATAAATTCCAACGTACAACCAAAATTTTAATGTCTCGTATTTTACTAGAAATTTTCTTGAAGACTTCAGCGCTTTAATTGCACGTTTTTGGGCGCAATCTTATTCGGAGAATCAATTCCCTCCACTTACCTCATTTATTTCTTGAATTAAACCACGAAAAATGCCAAAAATAGGACATCAAAGTTTTACCAAAATTCTAAAACTTACCGTCAGAGTTAGAAAATCGGGGTAACTTTTAATGGATCCGGCGTATCGAAATCTATAAATGAAGTTGTTAGTTGGGGAGTTAGAAAAAATTAATAAAATGATCAAACAAATTTCTAAGGGACGATTTGATGATCTCAAAAATGTTTTAGAATATTTATGTTGATGATGGTTCCTCGTGCAGTTTAACCTGCAAATTTGACTTTGAATCTTATTTTGTAACAAGTTTATTTTGGTAAATTTGGTAGATAAATAACGTTCCAGAAACATTATAAATCTATTGCAAAATCATTTGTAAACCTTTAGAATCCTGCACAAAATAAATAAGCACAAAATTTATAACTTCAAGGTTTCTTTTAAAGTGACTGAGTCACCTATACAGTTATATTTATAAATAGAGAAGGCAAAAGCGATTGAAATAATACTGTTTTGCAGCTATTAGACAGACTCGTGTTTTGTCGATTCTCGGGGAAACCAGTAGGCAGCACGAGCCCTTTCTTATGAGACGAATAAACACGAGTCTGTCTAGTCGCTGCAAAACAGGTATGATATCAATCGCGTAATGCTTCGAAGCACTATACAGCATAACTAGAGTTTTCACCATAGAAAATAGACTATATTATTACAAGGTAGGCTATATATGCTACCAAACCAAAATTGTCCAAGTACTATACATGCACTTTACTTCTGCGTCTTTAAAAATGTAGAACATGCAGCTAAAAATCAAATAACCAAAAAAATGTACCTTAACAATGAGGAATTCCAATATTTAATTTATAAAAAAAATTAAAGATGCGCAAAAAAATACAACGACTTGTAATTAAAGCCATTAAAATGTAAAGTAAAACAAGTAGATTTTTCAATTTTCCGATTAAAACTTCATTTACATCAAATTCCAGGTTATATGCAATGATCTTTGCGTTAGAATTACGGCCTCCAGAGGTAAAATACATGAATTTCTTTGCATCTCTCTGAATAAAATTTAAACGAAGAAATCGTAGCTGTTTTGAATACACCCACGTGCTTGTCAATTAATGCTTAGTACGTATCTTATACAACTAACGACAAATAGTCACAATACTAATCGAAAGTCACTTAAAGTCGGAATTAAATCACAAATTATATAATCAATATATATTGTTGTCTTTTTTTGCCTCCAATTATTTTATCTAATAAAAATGCTGGATTTTCTATAAATATAGAGTTTACTGGTCCTTTAAGGGGCTTTTCAAATAATCAATAAATATAATGCTAAGATAGCTTAGCGTCCTCATGGTAATGATGAAATAAATTCATGGCGAACGCAACCAAAGGAGAGGAAAAATATTCTAACATTTCTACCTACCCGGCGTCATCAGCGTGGTTTCGAGAATAATTTTTTATTTCTACCTTCTATCGCTGTTGCCTCACAGCTAATGCCACAACTTTCAAAACGACAAACTCGACATTTCTCGGCGTCCTCTAGTGCCCAAAAACGCCTCTCTGCTGTCCAAGAAGCAGCGACATAAACCGGGTACTGTTTCCCAAACCATCCCTCGAACAGTACTCTGACTTATTCACGGCAAACGTAACAAAAAGATAGGAAAAAGTACACTAACACACGGACATGTTTCTGCCTACTCGGCATCGTCAGCGTGGTTTCGACAGTACTTCATCTTTACCTTCTATCGCTGTTGCCTCACAGTTAATGCCACAACTTTTTCTCTGCTTCTGTTTCGTTTACCATGAATTAATCAATACCATGAGAAAGCTAAACTATCTTAGCGTTATATATTTTTGGTTATTGTTTCTAGGCATTTTCCGATACGCATGACTTTTGAAATGTGATAAAAATATTCAAGTAAAGTTTTTTATTGATAATATTTAAGGTGGAGAAACAATTGAAAGTTTTCCTGAAGAAAGTATGTAACATTCCAATCAAATGTTCAATATTTATTGACAAAAAATAATATTATAGTTGTTTTAATAACGGTAAGTCGTGTATCACACAACAGAAATAATATGAAATTGTAATTCGAACAACATTAACGTGCTTAGTGGATCCGAGAAAATTGATTGAATCCGGTCATAAGCGTTCAATTTTGCAATCTTAAGCTTTTACACATTTTTCTTCAATTAAGTGTGATAAAATCCGAACTTGTGGTGTTTTGTACACGTTCTGCATATTTAAAATGAGTCAGTAGTTATGGAATTCCGATGTAACCGGAAAGGAACATGATAAAATTTTTAGGTGAGGTAAGTCGGCTCTTAGCAATTTATCAAATATTTGTTTCTCCAATTTATATTTTTTCGTATACGATTGCAGCAATTTCTTCGCAAGTCTGCCTAATCTCTTCTTTGGTTCCGTTCAGCATCTGAAATTTATTTTGACCACATCTAATACTTATGATAACTGTAGTTGCCGACATAAGTACTACAACAATATCGGTGTCACTACGTGTAAGTTAGGAAGTACGGTCTATGTGTTCTAATCCTAACTAAGCCTGCCGAAGCGAGTAGACTTTCCGTAGGCTTCATTAAATCAGCGGAGACTAGACAGGCTAGTTTCTGACATTCTGATGAGACGAATAAACACGAATTTGCATAGTCTTAGTTAATTTCGTGAAGGACAACTCGTTTCTGCAGGCTTAAGCCTGACCCAAAAAGCACGGAAGGTATTGTAGAAGAAAAATCTTCTTTTTATTTTTGAATCAAATTGGGTAAATAAAAACTAAATCTTAGATATTTTTGAATTAAAAAGTAACAAAAAAAAATGTTTTTCTTGGTATTGTCTCGACATCGATTGAACACTTTTTACGTGTTGCATTGTCCAACCTTGCAATAGCTGTTAATCCGTTTTGCCAAATCATTTGCCCATTGTTTGGTCCTCTAAAACATGTAACAACACGCAGGTTATATTTTTCTCATGATCCCAGTCTAAAATGTCTACTAACTTTAACTTGAAAGGTAATTGTGAGCTTTTGTCTTTTACTTGCCTAATACTCAATTACTTTTTAGACCGTTTAACTAACGGTTCCAGTACCACTATAAAAGTATAGTGTTAGTAAGTTTCTAATTTTGAAATAACAAAAATAAAAAATAATTATTCGGAACAAGGTCTGCATAGTGCATGATGGAGTTCGAAATCGCAGCTATGTGGAATTTCCAATGGAAAATGTAAATGCCGTTATCGGGTGTTTACTCACTCAATAAATTGATTTAAACTTGTTGCTGTCAAGATTTAAATAGTTTTTGTAAATATTATAAATTTGATACTCCGATGAACGCAATGCCCTTTTCTCTTACGAAGATTTTGCTCATTATTGTTGAGTCTAACGAATTGAACATATGCAAGAACGTCCTAATCCATTAATGATAATTTAAATTCAACAAACTAAATAATAAGTGATTGGTGTTATTACGGTGGCCATTAAACAATTTGTAGCCACAGCTAACTCATCGATATGCTACGTTTTCACGTTATACATACGCTATTGCTTAATACAGTAAAAAATATGTACATAACGTTCTTTATTCGAAAGAATCAATTCACGAAATAAGTTTCATTCGCAGGATATTCTTTATTTTCAGTGTAAGCAAGATTAATGTATTTATACGAAAAAGATATATTCTTCTTCGCTTTAATTCTCTCAACGAACGGTATTCACATAAAAATAAAATACCTAATTAAAAAGAAACTTTGCAACAGATGTATACTACATAATGTAATACTACAAAGAGAAAAACTTTATATTCCAAATAGTTTTCAATAGACTGATAGATTCTTTAATGAAACACACTAGTAAATGCCTTAAAATGTGCAACCCTCAAAGCACACGGTCAACACAGCAAAATCCTTAGTCGTTGACGAATATTACGATCGACATTTTTCAGACTGACTGTACATATTATTTTCTCTCGTTTGGGATCATCTTCCCTGTCAATTAAGCCTGCAGAAACAAGTGTACACTCATTGGCGCCGATGATACATTTCGAAAGTGAAAAACACAATTATTTAGCCCTATTTAGCTCTTAAAAATCACGTAACTCTGTCCATAAACCAGTAGATTAACATTTCCTACGTTAGATTCATGACTAATATTCAAATTGTTAATATAAGCTATTGCACACGATTCTGCTAAATGTGAAACCGTAGGAATGGCGCAATTTGAGTAATATTTCCATAATTAAATTGATATGAATATTAACAGAAAGAACTATGACTAGAAAGGTAGATGTTAGGCTGTACAGTTAAATAATGCGAAACTGCGTATAGTCATGTAGTTGAGGTAAGTCACTTTCATAATTCAATTTCAGTGAAGTTCGAACTGGTTCATTTAGTTCTTGCAGATCTACGTGCTTTTGAGATGAGAAGGACTTTCTCCAAATATATTATAAAATAATATTAATATTCTGAGAAGATACAATGAGATGACTCTCATCTGAATCGCAAGACACACTGGCATTAATGCTAATAAGGCTACCGATGCCCTTGCTTGAAAGGGAGCTGGGCACTATGCATAACGCGTTTAGCTATCTGCATTCCGTGCCCACTCCTTCAACTCAAAACACTTTTCTGATCTCCTTCTCGGATAGGACGTAAATAGTTATCGCCTTTCAACGATGATCTCGCCAAGTTTCTCCCATCGTAAGTTGTTTTCTGAACCATTTTTTTACAGAATACTTCTTGTCTACATGTGCAAGATAAAGACAAAAATCCGATCTGAGGGAAATTGGAAGGAAGAGGCTAGCAAGAAGCTTCGCTTCGTATAAAATGGAACTAAATGTAAATACCTGTCAAACTGAAACACTTTTTTCGAGTAAAACTTTTTAAACAAAAATTGTTCAGTAATATCTAACGAAATTGACTTATTATTAAATTTATTTAGTATTATGTTTTTGGATACTCGTCTTCAATCCATGTCAACCTTGTTCAACATTCCCTATAGCTAGTTAGCTTTTCCACATTAGAGGAAGACGTAATTTTGCAAACCAATAAGCCAGTGTTTCTTTAGGTTGTGATATAAATTCATACTGCTAAAACAGTAATTCAAATGTAGTTTGATTAAGTATATCCCGAAACTTTCAGCAGTGTCACTTTTTTGTATCGACTACATTTATTTGTTTATAATATCCTGCTTATTTTTCTAGTCTTTTTTTTTGTAAATAGTTACTTTCACCTAAACTACACCGAATCTCTAGCAGACTAAACATATACGTACAAGCTCTTTTTCGTCTGAATCGCCAGTTTTACGTATCAGACGTTGAAAATACCAGGCTCTAAAAAAGTATTGAATTTGGAAAGGTCAAATCATTTCAGAAACTGTAATTGTTGTTCATTAAAAAAAAACACACACACACTTTATCGATAATTATACAGTTCAGATAATTTTCAAAAGAATTTGCTCTATCACATGGAACTGACCATGCATAAATGTGTATATAACGTAACATTCTGTCCACCTTTCAATATATGCAAATAAACAACCTTAAATGTTCTTACATTGTTTTTAGCCTATGTATAGTCCATGTAGAAAATACAAACCTCTGGGTCTTATACATATAAGGTAGAAACAAATAATTACAGAATGCGGAGGCCTACATTTTAATTCTTCCATGTATAAACGTTATGTTCATACGCTGTTATTCTCATGTAACCAAACGTTTTCTTCGAAATATAGTAAATAGTTTAACTAAATGATTTGTTTCATTTGACGTATTAAACTTTGTTGACATAGCTGGAGGAATCAAGAAAATATTTGCTGCAAGCAAATATCTCTTGACAGAATTAATTTGGTAGATTCAAACACATCGCTGTTTCAGCGAGGAATTTACTTCTCGATGCACTGTCAGTGACTGTAAAAAATAATCGTATGTAGGTACTTTAAAAGGGTAATTCGTTAAAAATCCAGAACAAGACGTCCACAGAGGCTGAAATGACATGTAAAAATTAGCTACGTAGTAGAAATATGGTCGTTGTAAAAAGTAATTTCTCGGTCTTTTTCGCCGATCATTCGGATGAGTAATTACCAGGAGTCTAGAAACCTTATCGATTGAAGAACAAGGATCTTCTTATGGGATACGACAAGTGAACGCAGGCGACGTGGCTAGGTATTAACAAAAGAGCTTATTTTTTCATATGTACGCGTACTTCGCGATTACAATGGTCAATAATCATACGTCTGCGTATAAATTAAGCACGCCCATGTGCTGCTTGAAGTTCTTTTCATGTAAATTCTCTCTTATAAAATTAGAAATGTAGGACATAAACATAAGTACACTACATAACACAATTATATGATTTCTTTGGTAGTAGTTGTGTATCTATTTGTATGAACGTACCTAGTACGAGCATATAACATTTCGCATAAATACCTGTATGTATAAATTTAAACGCACTAAGTCAGTATGTATGCGTAGTATACGCCGCAAGTAAGGGTGCGCAGCATGTTTCGTAGCACTCATCTATCGTTTTATTAAGGATAACAACAAACCTTAATTATCGTGAGTTAAACAACTTGTTTCGAGAGTAAACCCATGGGTGTCTCACTCTACTCATTTGCTTCTCTACCAATAGGGTCTATTGGGGACGAGCAATGCAATTTTCACCTAGTTCACCTAGTAGTCCTATCCTTGCGCTTCACCAAATAGAGAAATTCTGATTCTGCAAATGGCAAGACAGTAGCAGAAAATGTACATAACTATTTTCGCTTCTCCCTCTAGCACAGAAGGTTTTCTGGTTTCGAGCAAGTCGTATTCTGTGTAAGTGTCCTTTCGGTTGAGGATAGCCGGCAGATACTGCTACTAGAATCCTAATAAACTTTACGTCAATTGCTGGTTCTGTCTCTCCTGGACAACATAAACATATTAGTTAGACCCATGGACTTAGTCCAGATTCCATCCCCTAAGTAACATATGTTAATAGTAAACAATCAAGCACGTATAAATTATAAATAACGAAAATAATCACATAAATGTTGACTAAAATTCAGCGTGAAATTATTAAATTTTACAATGCACACAAAGACTTTACGTCAATTGCTGGTTCTGTCTCTCCTGGGCAACGATATTTGATAGACCCATGGATTTACCCCAGATAAATGTTGACTAAAATTCAGCGTGAAATGATTAAATTTTACAATGCACACAAAGACTTTACGTCAATTGCTGGTTCTGTCTCTCCTGGGCAACGATATTTGATAGACTCATGGATTTACCCCAGATAAACGTTGATTAAAATTCACCGTGAAATGATTAAATTTTACATTGGACACAAAGTCTTTTCAACGAGAAAAAGAAAACTTTGTGAAAATTACATTTAAGTAGTTGAATAAAAGTGTCTATAATAAAAATTTTCTGGACGAGTTTCTTAATGCAACTCATGACTTGGACTTTGTACGACGTATTACTCCTGAAACGTAGATGTACAGGCTGTTCAGTTTGAACCCCGTTCTATGCCTAACTATTTTCAAAGATATAAGGATAGTTAAATTACGAAATATCGCACACACTTTACCGCAGATTCATAGTTTCTCTGTATTGCAGAATTCAGAAAAACAATTAGCTGTACCAATTTGGTGGAAATTATTTAAATGGAGCACCTTGTACACTCTTACATGCTACATTTGAATGCATCGTTTTATTAATCAAATACTTTCACTCGTTTTTGATATATTAAGGCGCATGAATTGTAACAACGCAACTACAGAAAATACAACGGATAAGCAATTAAATTCTAAAAGTTTCGATGAAAATTGTCGCTATTATAGGTCAGCTCTTTAAATATTGTTGAGAATGACTCATGGCTCGTGAAAAAGCCAAAGCTAGAGTCAACTCCGATGAACTGATACAGCCAGTTGTTCTTCCGATACGAGATTCTGAATCTATAGTAAAAAAAGTTAATTGTTTCGTAATACGACCGCCTTTGTATCTTTATTAACAAAACGGTTATCCATACGATGCTGTTTAAGCTGAGAAGCCTGTAAGTTGTAACAAAATGCAAGGAACCATAAGCTTGTATCCGAAAATATCGCTTCGAACAGAAATTGCTGAAATTGTACATATTCAACATAGATATTAACGAAAAAACTAGAAAGACAAAAAGGTTTATACTGCATTTTATTTGAAAAAACGTATCCGCATGTAGGCTTATTTAATTTTAACACGATAAGAGTTTCGGTTGCGGCCTTGTTGAATATAATAATATATATTCAAGAAGGCGTATAATATAGGTGTATAATATAAACAGTGTTTCGATCTACTTCCAAAAGTTGTAAGAAATACTCAATCAAATAAAGATCAACTTACCACTTTAATACGCGTCTATGATATCGATTTAATTATCTCAGAATCTAAACTAGTAGGTATAGAGAATACTCAAGAAAGTTGAAGTAAATTAAAGAAAGGCATCCAATGTCTTTTTTACTTCCGCTTACGCACTAGGTGGACACGATGTAATTGGTGGACACAAAATTAAGAGTTGTTGGCGGTAGGTATTAAATTTTTCTAAGGATGATTTCTCCCCGGTGAACTCCGTAATAAATTGTGGAGGGTGAATACTATGGTTAGCACTCTAATTATTTAATAATAAATAAATAAATAAACAATTATAGTCTGAGACACACCTTTTTTATCAGTTCTACATTTTTATTAAGCTAATCAAAGTATAAAATTATACTAAAACTATTGATTTAATCAAACTTATTTTGCGCATTTCAAAAGCAAAGATAGATGATCCATTTCGATGTAATAGAAAACTTGTAAGCTCTGGGATATGTAGCTCTACGACGATAATGCCATAATTGCTAAAATTTCATCTGCAACGATATAATTTAGTGAGCTTATTGAACACCAATTTTCAGATACCCACACTTTAATATTCGTAGTCCATTTTCAATATTCCGTCCCTCTGTTTCCTACCATATTTACAAAACTCGCCCAGTTATTTTTGACTATATCTTGCCTTTATTACGGCAAATAAAGAATACGACCATCGAATTATCACCGCCAAAGATTCCAGAGAAATCGAGATAAGTTTGTACACTTGTATATCTAAAGGTCTCTTAGCTCTTTCCATTAGGATCAAAAGCGATGTTTTAGAATATCTATCCATTTCGTACCATTTTGAAAGGTAGCATGATTCCGCAATTTTGTTACTCTAAAAAGGCGCAAACAAAATGGATAAATTTCATAAAACCACGGACGTTTTACCTTGAAAATAATTTCATTTCCAAGCCAATGATAGAGCGTCATTTGGGAGAATGTCACACCCGTATAAGTTATGAGGATTATGGTATTGAAAGTTCCACGCTCACCCTGTAATGAAAAATATATCGTCAAATTTGATAATTTAAGATAAGATAAGGGTAGATAAAGTCTACCGTGCTGTGTCATGACTAGAGCTCCCCAACTGCGTGGCGCACCATAGGCGTCGGTAAGGAACATAAGTAAAGTACATAAAAACAAAAGAAATAAAGAATTTTAAAACGCTTACTTTTGTAATTAGCCGTATCCAATATAATGGGTGTTAATGCACAAGGAAAATAGTATTAGTCAGCACACGAGGAGGTAGGCACATTAAAACTGTTACCGTAAGCGCAATCCGATTTCTCAAACATCTGAAGCATTAGGAATGTTTCCACAGTCGTTTCTTTCAAGGATGTTCGTCGTTCTGAAAAAATGTTTTTATATCTTGAAAATGAACGCTCGACGTCTAATGATGTAATACACGCGTAATGAAAATAATCTTTGAATTTAGTCACCGGATCAGTAGAGTTACCTTCCCAAACTTGTCTTAACCTGCTAAAATTTGTATCTTTCTTCATAACACTTTCAAAATTTCTTGTAACGATATCATTTTTGTTGTTATTTATGCAGTGTAGGAGTGTATTAACGTCATCTAATATTTGTACTGACTCCGTCAGGGACAGTGCACTATTTTGTAATTTATTTATTGCCTCAAGTACTTCTCTATAATTGTTGTAAACGGTTTGTAAATCTGCTTCAACGGAAATATCTTGGAATTTATCCTGGCTTTCCTTAATAGCTGCAGATTCGTTGGGATTGAATTGTAAGACGACTGATTTTATTTGCCGGAAGTATTTAAAATAATAAAACGCTGCCTTCAGCCATGTCCCCCAACGCGTAAGAATCGGTCGGTCGGTATACCGGGTGTATCACCGGTAGTCGGTGATACACCCAGTTTTTTATTTTTGTGTTGCTGACTATTTACATGTCTTCTACAGCCATATTTATCATTGCACATCAGAGGTATATTACAAATTTTACATATAATCTTACTTCCATTATATATTAATACCGTCACAACCCGATCGCATACGGTAATAAACTACCGAAATGCGATGCGAGTTATTTGCTTATATATTACATTACATATGCCCCCGGCCACGCCCGGCGGTACGCCTTCTGACTTGCCACGCACTTTGGGGAGCTCTAGTCATGACTATAATAATTTGCCATTCACTGCAAATTAAACAAAATAAAAGTAGCTCAGAGCAGCTGTACGTACCATGATTGTTATTTGCAATATAACATTGCAGATTATGAAGCAGCCGCCTGCATATTGAATAAATAGAGGAAGCGAGAGAAGGACGCTAAGCTTCGCCACAAATCTAAAATGTGTAAGGTATATTCATATAAAACCTTCATGACTTTTACTAATTACATTAGCTTCTATATTAGAAATTTGGATATAAAAATGAATACAAATAAGCAGATGATTAACACTGAATGTTAGTGAAAATTGAGTATCTTAGTTTCCTTTCTGACTTATTTAAGTAATGTACTTAATAGTTGAAGTCTATAACCCTTATTTTCTTCTGAGTTGAAATATTTTTCTAGCTGATTTCGAAAGGTTACAAGCAAGACAAATTTAATGCTTCTTTTAGGGAGTGGCGGAATATAATTCATTCCCAGAGAAATTAGAATAACAGTTTTCAAATAAAAAATATTCGGGCAGAAATTCCCCGCAACCCGAAATTGTGTCCCGTAGCGCACGGTACCAATTGTTTTTTTTTTTTTTTTAGAATACCCTGTATATATAACATAAATATGTTGTAACATTTTTGGAAGCGTCTTCTTAATCACATCTATCCATCTTCCTTTTTGAGAAAATATAATTTTTACGAAATGTCTCTGCTTCTGAACGACCGATCTCTTAAACGCCTTTCGCGATAGGGCCTTTTTTTTAACAGAATAGCCTGTACATTTCTTCAGTATGTGTTGGGGAAACTATTCTAGAATCTCTTTATTTTCATTATATATTACTAGAATTTGAAATGAGAGTACGTGGAAATATTTAAGAAAATAGTGCCGCAAGTAGTATAATCGAGTCTGCCTTGTTTTTGTATTAAGTTAGATTAACTCCGAAAAGTTAATACAAGTGATAGGCGTTGTTTCTAGAGCGTTGTTGAGGTATAACAAAAGTTATTTTATTATGAGGCAAATTGTATTATAAAAGACAAGAAACATCAGAGCTGATATCTATAAAGTATTGCATTAACATGCTGCAGTAACATTTGTTAAAAAATAATGAACATGAAGTTAATTCATCGTATCCGCCTTTAAGCCTACTGGTTTTAGTAATCATAAACAGAGTAAAAATGGAAAAGGTAGGCTATGTTAATTTTTTTTATAATTCATTAGGCAAAAAAGCTCCTGATGTAATAAATATACATTAACACTAAAAGTCGTATACAGGGTTACCTGTAAATAGCACGTAAGCTACCGAAATCTGAAGACTACCTATCAATGTGTTACTGAAAATTTAAAAAGAAATTTATTTGTAACATATACATTTTGTTCAAATTTTAGGGCCCAAAATGCAGGTAAAGCCGGTCCATATCTTTGTTTGTCCTATATTATACAAATACCGCTGATGAATCAAAGTTAACCCAGATGCAAATAAAAAGCGATAAAGCAATGTAGATGCTATGAATAGTGAATAGTCTATTGAAATGCATTAGTCTGTCGTACAGCTGATGTCGAAGTGTTTATGTGTTTACATTGAATATGCCGATAACCATATGATTTGCGTTCTTAATGTTTAAAGTTAATGCATCCGAAATGTCGTGAATGCTATGTGCATACTAAATGGATATCCGAACGCTGCTTCAGCGACTGCCGGTGATTCCCATATGTTAACTAAGACAGAGTCGGACTCGAATAAAGAAAAATCATTTTCTCGTTACTACGTGCACATAGAACCATAATATTTTGTATTTAGGCATTACTCATGCGTTTCTTTCACCTAATTTTTTTTTCGTACTATATCCGAATAAGACTGTATAAGTCCTCAGTTGGAAGATATATATTTCGTCACTTTTGAAAAACCAATAATTGGAAGTGAAAAATTTTACATGAGCAGATTTCGAGGTTTGATAGAATTCTTTTGTCTCAAACCAAAGGCTTAAGTACCAAAGTTTATCTTTCTAAATTTAAAAAATTATGAGACACCCAAATGAACCTTCCTTGTGTTTCACCCTCAAGGACAATAAACCCGCTGTCCAAATTTCGTGTTTGTAGTTTCAATAGATTCTGCTGTGTGTTGATCAAACAGAAATCAGGGTTTCTCTCCTTATAAAATCAGTATATGATGTAACGGACATACTGTTTTCATAATTTCATATGATGAAGAAAGCTCCATGCATGAAACAACAGATGGTGAAGATGAAAATGAGACATCATAAATAAATAATGTAATGCATTAAAAAATAGAAAATGCACAATTCGAATGTTTGTTTTTGAAATTATACCTTAACCATGAACTTCTATGACTGCTTTCTTTTTCCTCTTTTTCTAGAGTTTACTAAAGATAAAAGAAGGCAATGAAATGATTTAATAGAACGAATTTTTTCATGAATCTGTGTACCTATTATTATAAAATATCCATCAATGTGGACGTCTACCGTTCACGCACTTATGCCTTTAATACATAGTATCAAAAGCAGACAGGATGATATAATATACGACAATTTTTGTTGTTATAATTTTAAAACTGACAAAAAATATGCCCTATTTAAACTCTTTTTTTTTAAACACACAGATACGAATTATTTTGCATATTTCTATAGTCATATACTCAAATTGCCACTAAGTACCTAACTAGTGTTACGAGAGTGTTACGACGGCAACTGCAAATTTCGAACATTTTTAAATTTATTTGTTTTATGTAGAACTATAATCAAGATTGATCTACTTATTTTCGCTATGTATTATTTGTATATTCTTCTTAACTTACAAGATAGTAAATATGGGAAAATAATGGTTGCTTCAAACACATGCTGTGGTTGTACTAAAACGATAAACATGGTTAACAAAACTAAAATTTAGTGTTTCGTCACGGCAGCTTACGTTTTTAATACAAAAGCTTATTTGCATAGCACCATACCGTATTAGGTAGAACGAACTGTGTGTAAAAATGAGTGAAATGTGCATAAAAAAGAAATCTAAAAGAACTTGTACATTAGTTTCTAAAAACACGCAAAGCGTTTCATTTCAAACATTGAGATAGTATGAATCACAATTTGCCAATCTTGAATATTCTCAATGTAACACGAAGAACGTCAAGAAATACTCAAATGAATCAAATTTTAATCATCGCTCTGACAAATTTTATAAATATCGTAAGCCGTATACCCTTTTTAATTGATATTTTCTTCGAGAATGCCAGTTTGTTTGGATTAGTTAAAACATTAGTTCATTATATCGTTACGTACTATGGTATATTCTATTGGAATATATTTATGATATGACATGATACATTAATATATCTCTAAAATTATATCAAAAATTAAGATAGATAGATATGTGGTATATTGAAAAAAATTATATAAATTGAAACATTCAAACACGTCCATTGAAAAAGAAATAAATCCTGGGCTACGGAAACTAAACGCTTTGCATACTTGAATATAACTTTATACTGTACACGTTTTTCCGGATATATATTTCATTTATTTTAAAGCTTGTCCTTTAAGTCGGCCAGGAAAGGAATTATCTTTCATCTACAGACGCTGTATAACTGAAATCTTTAACCATCCATTCTTGAACTTTCTTATTGCTTATATTCCTTTTCCCTTTAACAAAAAGTAGCAAAAAAGGATATAGATACTTTCGTCAAATAATTTATCTGTGACTTTTTTAGTACTATGATTATTGTGTACCAAAACAGCTTTTAATCGCTATTTTGTAAAATAAGAATGGTTTTGCTTACAAAAGCTACCAATTTGGTAAATTCATGGAAATTCCATTAAATAGTTTCGCCCCTTTTTTAATGGAAGCCTGAAAAAAAATATTGATTTAATGATTTAATTAACTTTGATTTGAAAATAGCAACGTTAGAGATCGTTCATTGATATATAGCGTCGTACAAGTTCTTGTTTAGATTAGAAAAACTAAATCTATTTTTATAAATAGAAAAACTATTTTCAGGATAATAAAGTATAAACAAAGTAGATGAGATTCGTTACTAGCTAGCTAGTAATAAAGTAAATAGCCTAAAATTAAATAGAGAAGTATGTGACTAGCAACAGTAAATCAAATATTCTTTAAAAATAACATTTAGAGTAAGCTAATTTAATGTTTGTTACTTACGAATTTATCATTTCATGCAAAATTATGCACTGGCGTAAACGCTTTCCAACTGCTGCATGTTTCAGCTGAAAGCTTTCAGATGTTCTGGCTTCCGTAGAGCTCTTAAAAATATTTATTAACCGTGTTTCCAATATGTTCAATTGTGCAATGCATAAGCCTATTAACGATACATACAACACATCAAAACAAGTGGAATTGGTGGCCACATAGATCGCAAAAAGGAGATGTGATACCTTATAGCTAACGTCAAATCTTCCAGATATCAACGGATTTGGTATCAACATCTTCATGTTTATAATTAAGGGCAAAACTGCAGCAACAAATATAAATAAACCCATGGTTATCGCGAAATATCTGAACATTAATCTGCTTATTTTATACACCAGTCGAACGTGCTCGTTAAGTTGCGTGCTGTGCATATTGAAACCGTCCGATTTCAAATCTTCTAAGATAAAGAGGAAATATTTCTTGTTCTTGAGAAGTGTTAGTACTTTCGCTAGTAAATTTATCTCTGGTATGAGAATACAAACTATCCGGTACGATAGCATTGCATTACCTCCATTAATTCCATTCATAATATTAAGGATCATTACGCTTACCACGTAGATGTGGATCATAGAATGAATTATGAGTTTCTTTACCTGAAATTTCTGTAAACTGCTCAAAGGCAATAAACCTTCTTTCCACAGAATCGACGTTGTTTCAGACACTACATCTAAACAGTTAATTTTAACCATTGTTCCCCTCGATATGCAACGTTAATCGAGATCCGGGAAATGTGTATATTGTCGGTAATTGTATCGGTATTATATACTGGCACTTGTTTGAAAGTCGTAAGATTAAAATTACTATGCAGAGTCTGCTCGTTACCGTCATTAACATACTCGTCCCACAGAGAACAGAAAACTTATTATGTCCGCCGTTAATTTAATTACAGCATTGTACGCTTACCACTACTTCCTTGTATATACGATTAACTAATATACTATTCGAAGCATTACATATTTTATACGGGGTATTCCATGAAACTCGTTCAGTTAAAATTTTTATTACATTTAACAATAAACAACAATAAAATTATTAATTACACTTCCGGTTGAATCGCTAACCAATGTTCTTATTTAAAATAGTTATGCATTCTTTATCAGTTTAATCGATCATAACTTTTATTAGGGTATTACCCCAAAAGTCTTCCAGGTACGGGTATTTACGAAAATGCTGCACCGGTGTCACTGAAATTAAATATTTGAGGATGTCATGCAGATTAAGATATTTACTTTATTAAAATAGCTTTTATCCAATTACAACTTTATTTACTTGCAATTAGTGTCGTTAAATACTAGACATCCTTTTTTAATGTGTTGAAGTGTTTGGCGGTTGAATTAATTTGCATGGCCGAGCTCCACAAAACTCGTACATTCCTTGGCCCCAGAAAGACTTCAACGTTTGAAAATTGAAATAGAAGAACGGGAATAGTTTTGCGCAATATGATGTACTTCGCTTCTTTGGGAAAAATTAAAATTAGGAAGAAAATACTCTACAGTGTGTTTAGGCTTATATCTATTGTTGCTCTTCTATCTAACGGTATCACTTTCGCGACTAACAACACAAATAACACCATAGGAAAGTTAATAAATTCATTTTCATCATTCTCGTAATTTACGCGATCTGATTACAATTGTTTCTTATCTTCCACCTTGTGATTCCAGCTCTTGGTTTGTTTCTTCCTTCGAGGAGATACAAAATAAGGTATCGCGAGCGTACGTAGATGCTACTCTCCATCACTCTAAGAACGCTTACAGCAGAGGTTTTCGTCCTGATGGAAAAAGTTATTTTGAAGAAGTGGTTGAAAATAACAAAACGCCGAGTCGCCATGTATACATTCTTATTTATTTTATACAATGTAATACATAAATGCTTATATAATATTATTTAGTAAGCAGTAATGCAAGTGCTTCTACCCTAAATGTTATGAATCATTGTACTTGTAAGGTTGGTAACTATCCAAGCGAAACCAGTGGACTTCTTATTGGTGTTGCTGTAACTATAGAATTTTATGTAACTTTCCATCTCAACCATTAGCTTTTAAGTAGATATATGTGAAACTAGTTGTGAAACATCTTGGACAATAGAAAGGTATTCATCTAAAATTGTATTTGTATATCCAAACGCAGTTGGCTCAACTTCTCTAGCATAATTAGAACAAGAAACGAAGATAACTCTTTTAACATACTTTATTGCGAAATAACTAACTATATCTCGCTTGAATCAATGCGAAGAGGGAATAAGACCATCGAAGAATCTAAAAGTACACGTTTTACTTCGTAATTAAAAGAATAAGACACTTACCAATGCTAAGGACTCCACCGAAATAAACACTAATTTATACACTTCGATTACCAATGGCCTTTTGGCCCTCTCCATTAGAATCAAAAGTGATGTTTGCGATCTTCGATTCATCTCGTACCATTTAGACAGATAACACGCTTCTATAATCTTGTCACTCTAAGGCAAGATAAACGACTTTAATACACAAATAAATCAATCAAGCATGGGTGGTATACATTCTTAGTCCTTCATTATAATTCCAATTAATTATATGTTTTAATTAAAAGCTCAATAAATTAACAGCTCTTTAAAATTGAATTTTTAACATTTTCGCAACTACTTTTACCAAATAATGATAGATTTTTGAACAGGTTGAATTTATTTTAGTTCTACTTGGAGATGCAAGGGGAGCATATAATATCATTATTAAAATTTTGATAAAAATAAAGCGTCGCAAAATTTCTAACGGAGAAATCGAAGTAATGGCAATTAATGGATAAAGGTTCAAGGGCAGTAGAAGGGTCTTCGAACAAGAGCAATGTGTTTACGTCAAAGTTTATGTATCCAGAAGAATACTATTTCAGTTATTTTCAGTTCTTATATTTAATTGCGTACGTTTAATGTTAGGAGCGATTAACCGGAACTTACTAGAATGGTTATAAAAACATGCAAATCTCTACAGTATCAGAGTAATAGGGCTTTAAGCGTGTGAAAGATCTTAGGGCTTCAAGTAAACATATATTTGCATATTATCTGCATTGATAATGTTGAAGCTTAGACGGTAATCTGAATGTACAACTGGTGCAAAGGAAAGGATAAACTGTTACTCCTTGAGTTACTTGGCAACATATCGGACGCCAAGATTGGCCAAACCTTTGCTTTGTACCTTTCCGCGGTACATATAATTTACTCATATGTACCGCATAAGGTACAAACCAATGGTTAACATTTAATAAGACCCCTAGTGGATGACACCTAAAATCGAAAATGACCGGAGTTTTCGTCACTAACATAAATTACATTGTCCATTCGAACAAATGCTGCTGCAGCCAGTCCGAAACGCCAATTGAAGTCGAGCTCGATGATGCTAATTATAGAAAAATGACGAATGCTTTCAATACACTATTTTACGTAGCGGAATAATGCTGGAAAATTTTCAGATGGATAGGAAGCCGCGACTCAATAAAAGAATACATATCTTTCGAAAATTATCATTAATATTACCCATTACTTGCCAGTTGTTTTAAAGAAGCTACCACAGAAGCTAGAGGCTTTGAAACAGACGACGAACTTTAAAAACGGAGGGCACTTAAAACTATCAGCGATAGTTTTAAGTGCCGCTAGCGATCTAGAATACTGGTAAGCGAAGTAATGGCAGACAAGAAAATGATTTCAAAGGAAATGTCTACAGTTTTAGAACTTTCAAGAGCAGGATTCTTTTTAACTTAAGAGCACTGTTATCTTTCTCACGCTATACGGCTCTTTATCTTTGTTTTTTAAAGACTAAGTAAGATGCACAAGATGCCTAGTGTTCTGACAGCTACATATGTACGTCGTACGTAATCTCTCCTTATCACAATCATTTTAATATTGCAGTTTAACCAAGATACAGGAAGGAAGTACAAGTAAAAATTTTATGAGAAACATGCGTGTCTAAATGGGTAGTTTTTATTTGCATTAAAAACGGACAATTAAAGCTAAAAGTCGTATATATTTGAAGTTGCAAGACTTTGTGTAGATGTGAGCAAAACAACTTACTAGTAGGCGTTTGTGTAGAGTTAAATCGCGCTTTATAGAAAAATATAGTTACGAAATTTTGGGGCGATAGGGTTTTACACCTCTTCAACAACGTAGTAAAAATCGTAGCAGCAATTAATTAAGTCGGCATGGATCTTCAGCTTAAACGGAAACAATAGCCATGCTAAAATATTTTAAATGAACTGAGCCTGGCGTTTACCAGCAGTTACCAAACCTTTATTTCTCTAACTTTTACTTTTTCCAACACAGTGATTGCAATTTCTTTGCAAGTCTGCAGTTTCGTATAAGTTATAAGTTTAAGGTTGTCGTTATCTCCTAACATTTAGTAGTGTGTTGAAATAGAATTTCCATTAATGAAAATGGCGAGCTTTTACTAAAGTAAATACCTGTAACAGCAACAAGTGTGTTGCCAAAATATATCTTATACATTTCTTTTAATTTTTTTTAAACAATTACTTTTGAAAATAGGAAAATCGAATTTCTAAATCTAAATTACGAGTTACCTTAAAAATAATCTCATTGCCAAGCCAGTGATAAACTGCCAATTGGGAAAATGTAATGCAAGCATAAGCGATGAGAAGTATGATGTTGGACGTATCCTTTTTCCCCTAGAAATAAAAAATAGTTGGAGCTTAACATGAACAACTGTGATAAGTAGTATAATTTTGTATTTAACAGGTCATATCACTTCTGGTCGTCCCTACAACTACAGCTAGGTTCGAAAAATACATTGTTATATTAACAAATTCTTAAGTACTAGCTTGGTCAAATTCACAGAATTCGTATTTTCAAGGTTCTCAAACCGATCTCGAAAAAAATATATCCCACTACAAAACGAACGCGTTAGAGTATTTCCAGTCAGGTGTCATTTATGTTCTGAAGAATTCGAGAAATATGGAGAATATTTCAGAAATAACTCACATCAGCTTTCAAGTAATGGCTGCAAACGCATGGAATTTAAAAGTTAGATCCTTCGGCAGTCTGCCTTTAAATATATTATATAAGGAAAAAAAAAAACGGAATTCTAATGAGCAAGTGCGAGCCTATACAAAGCATTAAAATATGGGTTGATAAGTTCAATGGACGGTGGTGAGACTACACAGCGCTACGATAATTTACTTGTATAACCCGTCTAATCCTTCCTGGCGGCTGAGCTGAGGTGAGCTTGCAAAAACGAGTGCGGACTCATGGCGGCGATGATACGTTTCCATCTACTCGAAGCCGAGATTCACACGCGTACAGTTAGTATGTGTAATGAATGATGGATTTAACAGCACATGCGAAATGCGAAACGTGATGCATATTATTGGAGGTTTTGGGAGAAATCCATACCGGAATGAAGATTATCAACAAGAGGTGAATTACAATTTCGTCTACCGCGGGTGGAAAACACTATTACGATAGTTAAAAAAACAAAAAAAGACATAGCTGACGGTGGAAGAAACAATGGATGCAAGAAAGAATTTTATTTCAAATATATTACACACACACACACAATATTACAGAAGACAAACGCGGAAACGATAGTAGAAACTGTAATATATCGGCAATCCAAGTATGAGTAAAGCTAAAAGGTTGCTAAAACGATCTCATCCCCAATTGCTTTATGTTGTTTGCTGTATGCTTTTCATTATAGCTGAATTTATGGGAAACAGTTATCCAAAGGTAAATCAATTAATACTTTCTGCTGAAACACTTTTTATTAAATCAGCAACACGCATTCGTGAGTTTAAACAAGCTTGTTCGGGCATTCCTCAGCCACCACCGCCAGTATTGACCAGATAGCGAACGTGGCTTAAAGTTGTTTTATATAATAAGACATTTTTACACATATTATTAAACCTTCTATCTTAAATTTAAATCCGCAATAAATCCAAGCAATTTCAGTAAGCCAGCAGCTGGTTTCAGATATCGAAATCTATACTCAAATAGAGCAAATTTCCGAAAATTATTCGATTCTTTTAGATACCATTTCCAGATTAGAGAATATCAAGGTTTACCTTACATGAAGCACTAAACATAGTAAATGACCTCAGAAAGATTCGTTTCGAAATCTAACGGTTAATGTAGGAAAGTAAACAACCGATAAATTATGTGCGGTTACAAACAAAAATCCCCATTTTTAAACTAGTGCTTATAGACAAGATGAAAACCGGAAGTGCGAATGTAATGCGAACAGCTTTTCAATTTGCAAACATCACATTAGACGCAGAACGCTTATTTTGAAAATACACCTCGCCGTAGGAGTATGACTCACCAATGGTCATCTATCAATGGAATGATACAATTTTGCAGCAATTTGCTGTCAATCTACATCAACAACACAGTCAAACTAAAGTAGCAGATGATTACATACAACATTCTTAATATTGATAGTAACCGAGCCGTACGCTACTGCGAAAGCACTCGTTTCTGCAACTCTAATGACTAGATGAGTCGTAATTAACCAGATAGTAGGTAGTGATGGCCCATATTGATATACCCAATACTGATGGGTTATCATCTTGCATCATCATTATGCGAGAGATAACCGTGACAAACATTTCAAAGGTTGTGTTAGTGTATATTCCATACGTTGTATGCTTTCTGACAATGCCCAAACGTAGCAACATTCACTATGTCTTGTACTCTGAATGTCTTTAACTCTGCGCAGTAGATTTCCTCCTTCCACCAGGAAGGATTGGATTAGATGGATTGTACGTAAGCTAACATGCAGTATAGTTACAGTTACTTGATAAAGTATGCTAGTTTATAAGAAGTTACTCTATTTGATTTTTTTTTTTTTTTCATTTGTAGCAAGCACCAGAGAACGTTATAGAAATCAAACGTGTTTATGGAAATTGGTTTCCAGCTCGAAAAACATTTTAAAAGAAATTATGCCTTTTTCATGGTTTCTCATTAAGACATCGTCTACGAGCAACATCTCATGTAACATGTCGTTACGTGATGGGCTTCATTTTTAGACGTCAGATATCCATGGTGAATTGGATGTGATCACCACATGTTGCAAAATACAATTACAAGGAAAGTATGACAAGTATCAGATGCCGATTTCAATGAGACCGCGTCTGTTTGGAGACCCTACTGAATATTACTCAAATGCGTGCTCCGTTGCTGCACAGATGCTTATCTAGGGGGTGCAACCCACCCTTCAAAATCACCTTAAATTTTGTTTTTCATAAATAATGTTTAAAAGGTTAAAGGTAGAAAAAAAGTTCCAACGGCAGACAGACACCATTTATGAAACTTCGAAAAGCTTCGAAAAGCTTCGATCGGTATGAGCAGTCATACACGGGGTGTTACAATAAAGACACAACAAAGTATGTTACGCTTATTTGTTTGAATTGCAGGAAATGATTGCAACAGCTGTATTTGCTGCCAAAGACAGAGATTGTTTTGATAATTGTACAGGATGTTCACAAAATGATGAAATTTTACATACTTGCTTATTTTGACAAGATACTCTGGATATCATTACGGGGTTGCATTATACTGGTGTGAATTTACATCTGTATCTCGTATCTTGTATCTCGTTAAAATAAGTCAGCATTTAAAACTTTATCATTTTGTGGACAACCTGTACAATTATCAAAATCACTTCTGTATACAGACTTGGGTAACAAATATAGCCGTTACAATCATGTCCTATAATTCAAACAAATAAGCATAACATACTTTAATCTGTACTGTTTCTTATGTTATTAATCAGCAATAGTAAGTAACTTGCTTATGCCTTATATAAGTAAAATAAACGCTCAATATACAGTTGCTTTTTATTTTGTTTATGTTATTATTATCATAAATAAACATGTCATACCCGATATAAATTCACATTAGTTTTTAATGTATAATGCAACCCCGTAACGATATCTAGCGTGTCTCGTTAAAATAAGTGAGTATCTGAAATGTTATCATTTTGTGAACATCCTGTATAATTATCAAAACTACTTCTACAAACAGACTTTGATAATAAATACAACCGCTACAATAATTTGCCACAATTCGAGCAAATAAACACAAAATACGCGGTTGCGTCTTTATTGCAACATCCTGTATATGAGTACCCATACCAGTCGAAAGAGCTTCGTAAATGGTGTCAGTCTGCTACTGACACTTTTTTTTTATGTATCTGTATTTGAAGTGATATTGAAAGGTGGGTTGCATCCCCTAGTGTTGAGTGTTGCGCAACACTCAGTGAGGTCTACAAACTGACGCATTCAAACTGAAATCAACGTCTGACTCTTCCCATACTTGTTAGCCACCATTATTAAAATTAATGAAATATTTTAGGTACAATCGTGGCGTCGCCGGATCGGCGGTCGTCACTTTTAAAATCATCATCATTTCAAGCGAAATAGAATTTGAAAAACACAAATTTGTTATTTCTGAAAAACCTCGTATAATCTCATTTTTCAAAGCTCATTCTTTAGAAATTCGTATTCGTGCACAAAATAAAAGGCTTATATTAAATAGTTTAAATTATCGGGAAACTAAATCAAATCAATTTGTTTGCCACCATTAAGTACTATCGGCGACTCACGGTAATATTGGACCAAAACGAGTATAGCGATAAAGTCCTTCTAACACTCCTTAATCACAAAAATTATGAAAAAATGTATGATAAATATACTTACCATAATTGTCAATTGCAGAACCACGTTGCAGATAATAAAACACCCGCACGTGTACTGAATAAACAAAGGAAATGCAAGAATGAGGGAAAGCTTTTCCACAAATCTGTAACATTGAAAGAAATCTCACATAACGCATTTGATTTACACAGCTATCCCGTAGAATGCGATCCTTTGACTTTTGGGCAACGGCAGCTAGAGTCTTTATAAAAAACAAGCCGATTTTTTGTGTGTTTTCTGCAACATATTCCGTTTTCGGTGTCGTTAGAAGTCATTTTCAAGTCTTCAGCCGCAGATCCATCGACGATTTGAAATATGCAGGAAAATACGATACAAACCAGCACCGATTTCTTTCCGTTAAGTTAGTTATACATGAGTCAATAAAAGTACCTACCATTCTATACAAAGTCTTCTTGAGCTTGCTTAATTTTGGCAACTTGATAACCCTCGATGGTAACTTCGTTAAATTATCTTATCGTGTAGGATATTTTAGAAAGACAACGTTGACTCTGTGTGAGTTAATCATCATCAATGGATGAGCGAAATTAAGTCTTTTTTCTCACAGATTTTTTAGTATTAAATTTGGCGACTAGCTCGGTGCCTAATAACGCATCTTGGCATTAATTGAATGAATTATAGCCGTGAATATAATTTTGTCCTGTAGATGTGCCAAACATGAAAGCGGTCACCAAATTTTACAATTTATCGGTTTATAAGGAATATTAGTTTCAAAAAGGTATTTCTAATTTCGTTATATAGTTTTAGTTGAAAAGATACCTTGATATCTGTCGGTAATAACTAGCAGAGCTTTTAGAGACATAGGGATAATGCAAGGATCTAGGAAAGTTCAAAAAAAAAAATTCATCGATGGAAGATTCCCCGATTACAGATCATCAGCAAAACGTCACTAACGATAAAATAACAGTACTAAACTTCCGCTGGACTAAAGACTAGCAGCATGAATGATTCTAATCGCCTAAGTAGACGAAGACATTGTATGTGATGATCATCGGGTAGTAACAAATATAGTCGCAATACGGTCGTTGAATTTGTTTTTAGTGAAAAACCTAAGAAAAGATTACATCAAATAGGGAAAGGGAACCAAAATCGGAGAAGCAGAGAGAACAAAGTTTTACAATAAGACACATGAAAGCGCGATAACTGCTCAATGCGCATCGTGTCAAGTCGTTGCTATTGTATCCATTAGAAAAAGTCGCGTTACTGTAACAAATTTTTGGCATGAAAAAACTACAAAGATATTTATAGAAGGGAGGTAATGGTTTCGGCTTTGTTCCTCCATTACACCATCGCATTAACAACAGCTCAGTGTTTCTAACACAATCGATTGTTTGAAAAAAATCTCATCCGCGACCTGACATCTCTCTTTATCCCTAACCGTTACGCGACGGAGACATTGTTGCCAGAATCTGCACTTTTGAATACCTAGATGTTGTTTAGTTAGCTTAGTTAACTTAAATAATTAGTGTATTTAGCGCAAAGAGATAAAATTTGTGTGTCGAAATATCTAGGTACTGTCCCTAGCATCAATGTTTCTGTGATGTAGCGGTTAGTATCCCCCGTCCAGTAAACAAGAGATGTTCGGTGCGATTCCAGGTTTTCTTCAATCGATTAGTTACGACGGAATCCATATATCCAATAAAATTCCAGATTTTCAATGCAGAATCCTTTTTATTGTGTATTCTTGAACCAATTAAATACAGAATTGAGTAGATATTTCATTTCTTGCTTAAAACATCCATTACTATGCAAGTGACATATCTTTGAAAAAGTTTTTTTCAATTTGGGCAGCTTTGAATAAATCACTTGTGAATTACATAAAATTTATCAAAAGTACTGTAGAGGAAGTTCCGAAAATCCATTCTAAGCATAGTCATGGCTAACAAGGAAAACCATTTGTTTTTCAAGCTGCAGGATCTACTTTTAATTACTTCTGTACGTTTTATTACCAAAAATTAAAGGTGAAACTGTGCTTAATTTCACAATTGTTCAACAAAATCATAAATCAAGAAATAAATATAAATGTCTCTATTAATAGAAACGACTTTTGAAGTTTTGTAAACTAACAATTCCTGCGATCTACTATTGTCATTACGTCTTTCAATAATTTAGTTTAGTCACTGTTATTTCTCTTTCAAAATTACTTCTTTCACAACACGTATTCTTAAGTAAATGTTTGGATTATAATTTATGAGATTTAATTACCGCTTCTTTCTATTCCATTCACAGATTCACAGATTACATACAAATAATCAATTGTGGTAGTACTAATTACAACCAAATCTGCAATATTCAATCCCTGGCACTTGAAAGTTCTTACAAATTTTTTGTCTGAAGAAGATAAAGCCACTTTGTTAATTAAATCGGTTTTTAATCGGAAAATGAATCGGTTTATAAGATCCATAATAATGTAATAAAAATTTTTTAATAAGAATCGTGTGAATCGTGTATACGAAGTAAATCATTACCACTTTCAAAAATGATTAAAAATTGGGTATATATATATATATATATATATACACCCAATATATATATATATATATATATAATAATTATTCACATTTCTGTTTCTATCAGAAGAGGCGAAGAAAATTAATTACATAAATACAAAAATACGAAAGGGTGCCTGTTGTGCCATTCTAAAACGTATATATATATATATATGTATATATACATATATATATATACGTATTGTCCAAATCAAGGAAACTTCTGAGCCAGCTCCCCTGACACCCACCACAAAACAAAAACAAAATCAAAGTACGGTTACTTCTGACATCGTAGACCACACAATCAAAGAATGTGCAATTGATCACTGCTCTGACAGAAGTAGAAGTTGCATAATCTGCCTCTTAATGACACAAATGAGGAAATGTTAATTTCAGTATCGATCAAATAATAAATGCAACTTCGCTTGAAAATTTGTAAGATATGTCTACAGGTAGACAAAAAAATTTGCACCGCATACGTTGCGAGTATCTTCTTGATACCTGAAGCGAACTCTGTCGCATAAATACCCTGGTTTTTTTAATTTAACAATATTAGCAAAGAACAAAATTCTATGTATGACGCGTCTATTATGTATATTCAAGGTTTTTATATGCAGTAGCTTAGAACTAAACCTACATTTCGTACATTAAAATGTAATTTTTCTTAGTTGTGCATTACCATATTTGGAATGGATTTTGGAACATTATGCGGAGTATTTTTCGGATTTCTTTATAAATACTAAATAAAATTATAAGTAACCCTTCATTACTTCACAAAAATCATAAATCTGATTTACAAACAAAATTAATCTTCATGTTGGAGCTTGTAATTCCCAAAATTTAGAAGAAAAAAGATAATTTCTGGAAGTGAATTTACATTTATCTTTTGATCCATATCATCATCCATATCATCTACTGGAATTTTAGAACTATGCTTAAGAGACCGTCGCGTTGATAACCATGTGTTTTCCTTTCGCTATACGTTTAGGTGATAAATTAAGAAAGGCAATACATACAATTTTTTTAATTTGGATACGCTATAAATTACGAATATTAACGTTGAAATGTATTAAAAATGGATTAAAAGACAAGTAACTGGCCGGACAAGCACAAGACTTGTAATAAACAGACTATTTATTGTGATAAACGGATGTTGACACTTAAATGCAGGAATCTCACAGAAAATTACTCTCTCTTTTAGGATAAAGTATGAACATTTAAAAAAATGGGATACTTATATTACCAAGGTTCTAAACAATTTTTTGGTGAAGATACAATTAATTCAATTCATTCAAAAGCAGTATTTAATGACGCAGAATCCAATACTCTGGAATATTAGGTACCTAATACATTTAAATCAACCAAGTTATCAAACACAGGGGGCGGCTATCGCACATGAATTGGGGACAACCCTGTTCTAGCATCATTTTTGGTAGCTCCAGCAAGCTGAAGAAAAGGTATACCAACTTGAGAAAATTAAGAATTGTACACACGAAGAAGAAGATGGAGAAACTTAACACTCCATAGAACGGATATTTTTAAATGAAGTAATGTAACACAGCAACATGTTTATGCTAAACACTGAAGACATGCGTTCGATACAATTTCTATAACTATGTCGCTATGATAAAGGGCATAAAAAGTCAATTATTACTTACGTATTTATCATTTCGTGTAGAATTACGCATTCGTTTAAAAGCTCGTCTGTCGTTCTATATCTTCCTTGAGTCATTCTTCTAGAATCTTCATACGCGTACATCAGTCGTTCTCGTAATATGTTTAATTGTGCAATGCATACGCCTATTATAGACACATACAACACATCAAAACATATACAATTTGTACCCATGTATGTCGTAAACATGAGATGTACAATTTCATAAAGAATGTTAAATCGGCCCAACTCGACAGGGTTAGCAATTAATATTGGTAAACTTGTGAACATTGGCAGGACACTTGAAATGATCAAGAACACGAAAATTGATATTATAAAGAACCTCAAGAATATTTCCGCAATTCTATTCACCAGCTGAATATGTTCATTTAGTTTATCACTGTGCGAGTTAAAGGAGTCCGAACTTAGGTCGTCTAGAAGTGACACAAAGTGTTTCCTATTGACGACAATTGTCAATCCTTTCGCAAATAAATTTATCTCAGGAATAAGAATGCAGATCATCTGATTTAAAAGTACACCATCGCTATTTTTAATAGCTTTTATAAGATTCGTAGTCACTACAGTTGTAACGAAGGTGTTAGTTAGTATATGTAGCATTAATTTAAGTCTATTGAATTTATTCACATCCTTTGGCGGTAGTAAGCCTTCTTTTGAGAGTATAAAAGCTGTTTTAGATACTGCTTCCATGCAACTGATTCTACCCATTTTATATCTCGACAGATCTGTACTTTACGACGATGTCTTGCGATATTAGCGCTGTCTTGAAAAGTTCTTGCCTTTATATTCATACTACTGTTAGACGATTGTCTATAATTATGCTTCTTCTAAGAACCTCATTATTACGAAATGACCGGTGCACTTGTAACAGTAATCAACCTATTGCAATTGTAATTTGCAACGAGGGTAGGCAGAGTAGGTAGATACCTGCGCATAGACGATTTTCCCAAACGAGAGAAATAGATATACTTGTGGTGTGTACAGCTAGTCCAAAAAATATTGACCGCAATATTCATCAGTTTGCGTCTCGCGTTCGTACTGTTTTTTTTTTATGAGCTTTCGGTGTTACACGTACTTTTGAAGGTACTTATTTGTGCGTTTCATTAAAAAAAAAATAATTTTAAGGTTTTTATCTCTGTAAGTATTGCATTATTTTGTATGAATACCGTTTATTGAGAGGATGAGTGGAGAGAAAATGTATATACATATATATACATTTTCTTACCTACAAGAAAGTAACGTCAACGAGGTTAGCTTCATCAGCCCTGTAATCACTTTTTTTTCACTAAATTCACTATGTACACCTATCAGGTGCTGGTAGGAAGCCCGATACCTAGAGAAAAGAATTCTGCTTTTAGCCAAATATCTTTGGGACATTAATATAAGTCCAGCCAACGACAAGCGTGGAGAAGACTTACATTTACTACTTATATACATCATTCTCTTTTTGGACCTTTAACATAAGAAAATTCAACAGGAAGTCTAGAGGATACGTTAATCGCACAACAATTATCAATATCAATTAAATGTCTCTCCTCTACCATCATCTAAATTCTCAGTAAAATTTAACGTTGTAGTGTTGTATGTTTTCAACTACGTTCTTACAAAATTTCATAAGCAGTTGCGTGCCTCCGTGTTTGCGTGCCGAACTATTTTGCCTACAGCAAAACAGTTCGTTTCGCAAGTCAATTAAATAAGTATATCTTAAATCATTAAAAATTATCATAAGAACCATCGGAATAAAACCGTTGGCAACGGAAACTAAGGAAACTTATTTATGATTATATACATTATGTCGAGATATTATCGAAAGAAATTGCATTAAGAGTGAGTAAAAAGTATATTTCAATAAAAAAGTGGTATATAAGATATAACATAGAGCAGAGCTACGACATATAAGGTTAGTGGTTATTTCATTCCTCGCTCTTCGTTCTAAGATTATCATTTGCCAAAAGAGGTGTTGAGGGACGTTCCCGGATTCACGATCCTAATTTCTTTTTAATTTCTGACATTAAAATTTAGAAAATTACTTTAAATATAAATCACGCAATTACATCTTATATACTAAATTTTTCCATAAACATATGTGAAATATCCTGCATTACGTCTAACATTTCTTTCCATTAGTTTTAGAGGCATGTACAATGGCCTCCTTGCAATCCTTAAATATCCATATTATCTTTCGCGTGGCAAGGCTAAGAACTTAGGTTCAGCAAATAAAAGCACATAATCGCTTTTAAAGAATCTTGGAAGAATCTTAGAGATGATAAGAGTAGGTGAATTATTACTTTCTTGCGGCGACTAGACGGACACGTGTTTATTCGGCTCGTGGAGAAACCAGTAGGTACCGAAAAAGCATCGAAGGTAGGGCAGAAGAAAAATCTCCTTTTTATTTTTCAATCAAACTGGGTAAATAGGACTAAATCTCAGATATTTTTGAATTAAAAGAAAAGTAACAAAAAAATTGTTTTCCTTGGTATTGGACATTAATTGAGCACTTTTTACGTGTTGCATTGTCCAACCTTGCGATAGCTGTTAATCTGTTTTACATGTTGTATGTTTTCACATCATTTGTCCATTATTTGATCTTCTAAAACACGTGATGGGAGTTCGAAATTGCAGCTGTGTGGAAAGGAGCGTTATCCTACTGGAGCCAGACACCTCCTCTGAGTTTTCCTCAGCGTTTTTCTGATGATACCTTTTCTTAATTGACGCATAATATGTATATTGCTTCTGCTACAATGTTACACTCTTTAAAAACGACTAACAACATATCTTCGTTATCCCAAAAAGTTTTAGCCATCATTGTTTTTGTATGTTTCGACAACTTGGCCTTCGGCGCGTACCAGGTAGGTAGATAGAACGTGATAGTGTTGTGAAACGAGGAGTTTTTTAAACATATAAAACAAATCCGCTAGCACGCTTGCAGATGGAGTAATGGTGGTGTAATTTTTTTTGTATGTACATACTTGGCGTGGTACCACTGGTCTCCAAACAAATTTAATTTCGAATGGAGAATGTCGCTCCTATCGGGTGTTTACTCATTCAACAAATCGGTTTAAACTTGTTGCTGTCAAGATTTGTAAACATTATAAATTCGATACTCGGATGAACACAATGCGCTTTTTTCTTACGAAGATTTTGCTCATTATTGTTGAGGCTGACAAATTGAACATATGCAAGAACGTCCGTATCCACTGATGATAATTTCAATTCAACAAACTAAATTACAAGTGATTGGTGTTATTCCGGTGGCCATTAAACCATTTCCTAACCAACGTTAATTCATCGACATGCCACGTTTTCACGTTCTAAACACGCTATTGTTTAATATACACTCCGTCAAGAAAGTATCGCATAATTTAGTTTTGAATCATAAAAGTATCGCATAATCTTTGTTTGTAGCATAAAGTTGTAAATATACTTTAAGGCGCTCTAAGATATAATTTCTATGATTGCTTAAATAAAATACAGGCCAAATAAAAACAAGAACTCATACTTGAGATTTTTATTAAAACAAGAAATTATAATTTTGGAAAGAAAAATGTCATAACAGTAGCTTTTAATACTGAGTATTGCCACCTCTGGCTCTTATGACCGCTCGCATACGGTTTGGCAGAGATTCGATTAACCTCCGTATATAAGCCTGATCCAAATTCTCCCACTCGTCACGGAGAGCATTTTCTAGTCCATGCAGGTCCGCTGGGGCAACATTTTGGGTTCATGTCCGGACTTACCGCAGGCCAATCTAAAACTGGAATACCAACATCGTTAAGGTATTCCTGGACGATTATTGCAACATGCGGTCGTGCATTATCGTGCATTAACATGAATTCGTTTCCTATAATTGGTGCATATGGTACTACATGTTCTTCTAAAATGTCCGTTAAATACCTGTGGGCAGTCAGTGTACCTCTGTCTACTGGTACTAACTCTGTACGACCTGTTAAACAGATGCCTCCCCAAACCATAATAGAGCCACCAGCGAAATTAGGTCTAGGTCTGATATTACACTGCGAATAGCGCTCACCGTCTCGTCTGTACACTGAGATACGCCTATCTGAGGTGTAAAGACCAAATCTTGACTCATCTGTGAAGAGTACATTGGCCCAGTCATTAATGTTCCAATTTACATGTTCTCTGGCAAACCTTAAGCGAACCACTCGGTGGTTCCTAGTGAGACGAGGGGCTGCTACAGCTACTCTAGCTCTTAATCCACTCTGTCGTAACTTATTCCGAATAGTTTGAGTACTCACACGAGTATTTCTAACTCTAGCCAAGTCGTTCTGCAATTGTCTCGCAGTTACATGTCTTCGACGTAATGCTTGTAGTAGTAAATAGCGGTCATCTTGGCGAGTAGAACATCTTGGACGACCTGGTACAGGTCTTCTACTGCAATTGCCTGTTTCCCTATATCTGGCTACGGCTCTAGAAACACTTGACCGATTGATGTTCATCAAATTAGCAACGTATGCTTGAGATCGTCCATCTTCGATTAAGGCAACTATAGCAGCCACTTGTTCTGAAGTTGAACTTGCTCAGTTTAGTTTTAAAAGCGTTGGTACAGAACTCTGACTTCGTACTTTAATATGTGTCCGTATAGACACCCTTCCTTATTAATTAGGCCTGCAGAAACGAGAGCGCACTCATTGGCGTCGATATATTTCGAAAGTGAAAAACACTCTCTACACTGTCATCTCTCACTTATCAACATGTCTCCCCTTTGGATTTTCGGTACGCAACACAGCGGATTAACATTCCTGACGCTAAGTTCATAACTACAGAGGATAAAAGCGGATGAAACTATTAGCTTTTTCGCGGAGGCTAGACAGACTTGTGTTTTGTCGACTCTCGCAGACACCAGTAGACAACATGAATCCTTTTTCATGAGACGAATAGACACGAGTCTATCTAGTCACTGCAAAAAAGGAATAATTCCATCTACCTTTATCATCTGTATTCATAACAAATATTCGAATTGTTAATATAAGCATATCGCTCACGATTCTTCTAAATGTTAAAGCGTAGGTATGGCTCAACTTGGAGTTAGAGTTATATCTCTATAACTAAATTGAGATGAATATTAACAAACTATGTAGAAAGGTAGATGTTAGGCTGTACAGTTAAATAATGTGAAATTGCGTATAGTCATGTAATTGATATAAGTCACTTTTACATTTCAAGTTTAGTGAAGCTCAAACTAAGATAATGCCGTTTACGTTAATTCCTCTTGCATGATAAAAAAAAGAAACAAATACAAATTTTGACTTTACATCTTTACACATAGGTGTTTATTTAGTTGTATCCTGGCTTTATCAACGACTTTCCTTATGTACAGTCTTGAAGTAAGTAACTAGCTGTATCTTGCCTTAATCAATGCAAAGAGCGAATATGACCATCGAAGTATCTAGAAATACATACTATACATTTCACTTTGTAAATAAAACCATTAGATACTTACCATTGCTAAAGATTCCAATGAAATAAATACTAATTTGTATACTTCTACTATTAAAGGCCTTTTAGCCCTCTCCATTAAAAGCAAAAGTGTTGTTTGTGATCTTCGAGTCATCTTGTACCATTTAGAAAGATAGCACGCCTCTATAATCTTGTTACTCTAAAGAAAAAGAAATTTCCTGAATACAGTAAAACAAAAACTATTCCACATGACCGAAGGTGTTCAACTTTCACCACTATTTTGAAGTAGGCGTTTACATAGAGTTAAATTATTCATGCAGTTGTTTTGTTTAAGTTTTTAAAATGTTTTTTTTTATACATTTTGAATGGTGAAAGTTTCTATTTTTCCACAAGCAACAAATATAGAAAAATCTTATAATCCACGATGTAATTTAAATTCAAGGTGCAAAAATGAATGAAAGCTCTTTATTTCGTACAGTGTATCGGGTATCCTTGCACCGTTGCGTTTCGGATGAGTAACATTAACGTATCCTTTGGATTCGATTGAATACATCTATCCATCTAGATGCGAAGAATCGTCTAGTCGGTTTTCGATTTTGATTTTGATTAAATTTTTCAGAGTACTAAAAAATGGAGAAGAATAACGGCAGAAATGCCGAACAATACAGGAGAAGAAGGAAGTGAAATATTAAGAAAAATAATTAATAAAACTGGGAAAAATGGAAAGATGCCAAAGATCTTGGAGTATCATTAATAACGTCAATCTATAAAAAGACGAAGGCATGAGCCAAGACAAGGAATGCAGAGGAATATTTTTACTAAACATGGTAATAAAAATATACGATCAACTCTTAGTAATAGACTTTCTCATGAGTAACAAGTGGATTTATACTAAAACGCAGTACGAAAGACCACTGTATTCGCTCTGAAACAATTAAACGAAGTGCTAATAAAAGAAAGTAAAGACATATATAAATACAGAAAGGCACTTAAAAGCGTACTTAGAGTCAAGAAAAGATGATGAATTAATATTCGACCTTTTTCATTTCTACACAGATTAGCACACAACATGACACAAACCATTGTCAAACAACGAGCGTCTAACATGATTCAAATTTTCCAACGTACCTTTAACGCATGCAGTGTGGGATTAAAGTAAGGAATATTAAAAAAGACAGCGTACTCAGCCGGTTTTTATGAAAACGCTGAAACACATCGATTTTATTTTTTAGATGTACGCATTAATACGTGCGATTCACCTTCCGACTTTCATTTGTTTTTTAGTTATGACGTCGTCCAAAAAATTTTAAATGCCAACATACATTAGTGAAATCCGATAGTGCTTTTTCTACCCTTTATGATCGTACAAATAAATCATAAGGTTGCAGAACAAAAATTCTCAGAAAAATCAAGCTGAACATTTAATGTAGACATTATCGTATTTAACAGATGATTAACAGTACAGACAAAAAAGTGGACATTCTTTTAAAATCCTCACTGTTCTTCTCGAAAGTATACAGCACTTAATGGAAAAGATATCGCCTTTTAGGTCAGCGACAGATAACCATGTCAGTAAGTTTGCAGTACTGAATTTGTTGAAAAAGGGAAAATATCATCCCTTTAGGATCCAACTAGCTTAATGATGACAATCCTGACTGACGTTTACAATTCTACGAGACAATGATGAATTTGCACCATGGTCACGAACGTTTTCATTGCCAAATCGTTTTTTCCGATGAAACAAGTCGGCAGACCTGCAATTTTTTTGGATGACGTCATAAGTTAAAAAAACAAGTGAAAGTCGTAAGGTGGATCGCACGTATTAATGTATATTTCTAAAAAATAAAATCGCCGCGTTTCGGCGTTTTCATAAAAACCGGCTGAGTACACTTTTCTTTTAATATTCCATACTTTAATCCCGCACTGTATATAGCTACATTAGTTATTGACGAGTAATGCTACCTTCACGATGTGGCTTGGAATCTTTCAGAATACACTGATACCCAAACACTTAAAGTTCTGTGCTACTTGGATAAGTCGGAGCTACCTCAATTGTTAAATGGAAAATGTATATTACCTTAAAAATAATTTCGTTGCCAAGCCAATGATAAACAGCCAATTGCGAAGTTGTAACGAAAGTGTAAGCAACGAGATGTATGATGTTAGAAGTAGTTTGTTCCCCCTAGAAAGAAGAAAATATTTAAGGTCGAACGTAAACGAAGGTATAACAAGTAAAAAATGTATTTAAGAAATCCTATGGCTTCTCTAGCAGAGCATATCAGTTAATTTTGCAAAATATGTTACTTCTTAAATTTTGCTTTTACCAGAGGAAATTGACCAGAAATTACCTCTCAGTTGACAGGCATTATTCTGGAACAACTTGACGTGGCTAACGTATTTTAAGCTGAAATTTAACCGTTTTTGAGTTATTTTGAATTTTTTGAACATTTATAATTTTTAGTTCTTTTCATATGTAAAATCGACAATTTCTGCATAACATTAAACATATAGCCTCGTGTGTACCAATTGCTAACCAAAAGTTCTGTTAAATACACGTATTTAACAGAAAAAGAATACGTCACATGGCAGGCGGTATCACTTAATGTTCCCACCGCAATATTTTTCTCTCCGATAAATCAATAGATATATTAATTTTGGTTGTTAACAGGTATATTGTTTCATTAACGTAATAGTTAAAAATTGCTTTTCTTCATTTTTTCATTTTTTCATTTTCTTCATTCAGAACGTTGATAAAACCATTTTTTCTGCCTCTAATTCATTATAAAATATATAATTCTGCGACGTACGCCGGGGTTACTAGTAACACTAACACTTATTTAGTTATTTAAGTATACGTTAAAATAGTCTCTTGAGGTAAATGCACTTACCATAATGGTCAATTGTAGAACGACATTGCAGATAATGAAGCATCCGCAAGTGTACTGAATAAATAAAGGAAGGGCAAGAATAACGCTGAACCTTCCGACAAATCTGTAACATTAATAGAAACAAACTTCATATACATGTCGCTGGTGTAATGCGTTGGTGTACGCAGCGAGATCCTGTTAACTAAATAGCAAGAATTGGTGTTTTTAGAAAAAGAAACATCCATTTTTACTTCTTATATTCTAACATTCGGTGTTATCAACTGCTTGATTGACATCATATATAATTTTACGGTCTCGTAAGGATAATATAAAAATAAATGTAACGGAGCCACATGTAGTTAAAAAAAAAAACATTAAACGCCATACGCCACATACGCCACATGTGCGTACGCCAAACAACATATACGCCAAAAATGGGTTTAGAAATCTGTTGGCTATTTTATGCAAAGTTTGCCGTGAAATTCCAAATAATCTTCTATGACACCGTGTTCACTCAGAAAGCTCGTTATGATTACGTTGCCTAACGTAATTATAACAACGTTCACTTGATCGTGTCAAAAGCTCAAATAATTCATGATATCTATTATTACTAAATTCTGCGTATTTCATGTTTCTGTCTCTGCCCTTGTTTTATAATCGTTTTTATTTCTCTATTTTATATTTGAGTATAAATGATGTATTGGGTATTTGATAAAAAAAAAACTTTTCGATTTCTTTTCGTTTGCATTTAGTTGATTGCAACATTTCGTTGACCACCATTTTTCAAAATAGAAAGAGATCTTAAAGGTTAAATATTTACCGTTTGTTGTTTGTCCAAAAATTCTTTCTATTTACCTTGCCTTCTCGTCGTCCTTTTGTTTTTTCTTTCATTTTCTTTCTTCGATTGAGGATGAGAAGATAAGGTAAAAAAAAATAAACGAACTGTAAAAAATTTCTTTCTCCTCCAAATCTTTAAAGAATATCTATATTTGGACGCAGCAGTAGTGGCAACGATGCATGACCTTCCATCTCGTTACACAGAAAAATGATGAAATGTCAACATAGTCGTAAATATCTCGAGTTGGGCCCTAATAGAAATTACTAAAGAGTCCAAAC
>JAIOKQ010000299.1:0-57821 GCA_020654165.1 Oryctes rhinoceros | reverse complement strand
GATGTGCCCGACCAGTAGCGTCGATGCGAGAGCAGAGTAGGGTAAACTCCGCTCTCGCATAAGTAGTAAAAATAAACGATGCATTTAGTTGCCGTTCTAACGTGTTAAAGTATACGTTGAAAATGTTGCGAGGTCGTAAAAATAATGCGTCAAATCGGTTGTCTGCTACCGTAGTAAATAAATTTATAGATCGGTTTCCCGATTTAATATATGACGGTAAGGCAGTGAAATGTTTAGTTTGTGAAACAACTTTATTATCTTGGAAAGCGCGTCAGTGTCAAAGACATATAAATAGTGACAAACATAAATTGAAAAAGATTAGACGCAAATCATATAATGAATTTGTGGTTGATTTAACAATGATGCTAATTGCGACCAATATAGCAATACATAAATACAATAAATCCAACACCCAATGTTTCGCCAGTTTTGGAATAAATAAAATCCTACGTGGAAATTACCATCTAAAAATACGCTACACAATTACGTACCATCAGTGCGTGAAAGAATCGTAAATTTTACGAAAAAAACGGTGAAAAATAAATACCTTTGGTTGACAATGGACGAAACTACAGATATTAAAAAACAGTCCATCCTATCCATTGTCGTAAGGACGCTGACCCCACAAGGATCTTCTGACCCTTATTTACTAGCCTGTAAACGAATGCAAGATTGTACTGCCACGGCGATACGTAGTGTATTAATAGAAACACTACACAAATTTGAAATTTTACCGGAGCAACTGTTAATGTTAGTTACCGATGCTGCCGCGATTATGTGTTCCACAGCAAAATTACTCAAAACGATTCAACCAAACCTGCTGCACGTCACATGTTTGCTTCACGCTTTACACCTTGTAACAAACATTATAGGACAAACGAAAGCGGTTTTTCTTAAATCTCCGAAACGTATTCGCCTATTTCATTCGCAGTGTCCTGACATACCCGAGCCGCCGCAACCAATTCTTATACGATGGGGTACGTGGTTAGAAGCAGCATTCTATTATTATAAACATTTTGAAAAAATTAAATCAGTAGTTTTACAACTAGACGGCAAAGAAGCGGCTGCAATAAGGCTCAGTCAGGTTCAATTTAAAAATCCTCAAGTTGCAGCAAATTTCAAAATTATTTACGACAGTTACGTTCCAATAGTGGATGCAATAAAAAAGTTACAGAACAGTGCGCTGTCCTTATCGGACTCATTAGCAATTATTGACCACGTAGAATTAGCGCTGCATATCCTTGATGATGAAAAAAGTGTTTGTGTTCGTGAAAAATTTAATAGTGTATTAGATAAAAATGTAGATTTTACAAAATTACGGCAACTTTTTACCAATACTGAAGATATGTTGTACAGATACAAAGAGCACTTTAACTATGCAAATATAACATCTCTCAACGTCGAACAATCCTTTTCAGCATATAAGCATTTATTTACGTCGTTACGTACGAACCTTTCCGAGACTAATACAGAAACATATATGATGGTGCAATTACTTCATCGCGCACATCCGGATATTTCTGCAACAATGTAAACATGTTAGGTAAGTTATTTATGTTTTTTCTTAACGTTTTGTAAAGTGATTCAATATATTTATTTTTAAATAAGCGCACTGTTAGTCTGGTAAACTCTCCACGCAACGCCAATGCTCGGGTACATCGTTTGGACTCTTTAGAAATTACTCACATGCGCACAATCGGTTAAGCTAATAAACGATATTTCAGGTACTTGGTAACCACTTCCAATTTCACGAGAAGTATTAAGCTTATTCTTTTTAGTCTTCTAATCTTCTAAGTCTTAAGCTTAAGACGTTAAGCTTATTCTTCAAGGTCTCTTTGCGGACAAGGACATCAGTTAAGATCACTTCATGTAGAAAAACAGGTATCGGTGGGAAGTAGAAGAACGCGTACTGAATTTGTAAATGACAGTTCTAAGAAACGGCGATAAATAAGAAAATGTAAGAAGTGCAACAGATGTAATATTTTTATTTTGTTTTTTTATTTTATTTCTATTTAATTTATTTTAAGTACGAAGCAGTAAAGATCGTTGTGTTCCCTTTTTGCTTCTAAATTACATTAATTTTGTTAACATTCATATTTGTTTATTAACATTTGTTCAGCAACAAGTATACCTAAAAAAGCCTCAATTGAGTGAAGCAGCGGGAGGCCAAATCGTTTTACTACACAGACAGGGAATATCGCAAAGGAACATCACAAAACAAATGAAATGTTCAAAAACAAGTGAAAGTGTGCAGTGCAAAACACCGTAAAAAGATTCTTACAAACAGGATCGTATAATAACCGACTTAGAAGTGGAAGAAGGAGACTGACATCGAGTAGAGAAGACAGAATGTTACAGCGAATCGCATTGCGAGACAGAAGAACTTCGAAACAACTCTCTGCAGACCTTCGAGACCAGCATGTTATTGAAATTTCAGCACGTACGATACGAAGATGGTTGGTGTCAGCAAATTTACATGGACGTAGACAGCGACGCGAATTTCTTTTCAGAGAGAGGCAAGGGAAACTACGCCTTGCTTAGGCACAAAAATATAAAAATTGGAGAGAAAACGATTGGCAGAAAGTTGTAGGGTCTGATGAATCTAATATAGAGGTAAGAAATTGGCATGTCTAAACTTACATTTACTTACCACGAAAACAATAATTTCATAATTCATTAGAAAATAAGAAAACATGAACTTAAAAAATTGTTTTGTTTATTAGCAGTTATTCAGCACGCCTGGCGTACGTGAGAAGGAGACGGGGGGAAGAGTATCGCTCACAATATATAGTTAATACTGAATGAACGGCAAATGCGGTACATTGAAATGTTGGAAGAAGTACTGGAGCCATCCATTGTAAAATTTTATGAATTAAAGAAAACAAGGTACCATTACTAGAATGGCCTCCCCAATCGCTTGAAATAAGATATCATCACAAGCTGATCTTAAAAAAAATAATTTTGCAAGAATGGCAATTAATTTTGCCAGGTATCTGTAAAAAATTAATATCCAGTATGCCAAAGAGGGTAAAAGCCGTAATAAAAACTAAAGGAGGTACAAGTAAGTTCAAGTTATAGAAATAAGAGGCTTAATATTCCATAAAGTATACGAACTTTTAGAGGAAGCTATAGAAGAGCAATGCAGCACGGCAGTATTTTCGTGTTAAATAAAAGTACGTTAAATACAAGTTTTATAATTAGTCAGCTAGTACAGAAACGCAGGTACTCTACTTACATATTTATCGTTTCGTGTAGAATTACGCATTCAGTTAAAAGTTCATCTATTCGTTTACATCTTCCTTGGACGATTCTTCTAGAATCTTCATAGACGTAGACGAGTCGTTCACGTAATATATTCAATTGTGCAATGCATATTCCCATTATGGACACATAAAGTACATCAAAACATACAGAATTTAAACCCATGTAAGCCGTTATAATTAGGTGCAGATTTTCGTACAACATTTTAAATCTACCCAACTTTATAGGGCTCGGAATTAATATTCGCAGGCTGGTGACCAACGGCAAAACACACGAAATAATCATAACAATAATAATGGACACCCCAAAAGTTTTTAGTATTATTCTTCCGATTCTATTCACCAACTGAATATGCTCATTTAATTTATCATTGTGCACGTTGAAGGCGTCCGAATTTAGATCATCTAGAAGTGAACCAAAACGTTCCTTATTGACGACAATCGTTAATCCTTTCGCTACTAAGTTTATCTCAGGAATAAGGATGCAGATCATTTGATTTAGAAACATTGCATCCCCATTTTTAATCGCGTTAATAGCGTTTATCGTCACTAGAGTTGTAACATAGATGTTAGCTACGAAATGTGCTATTAGTTTAGGTTTGTTAAATTTATGCACATCCTTTGGAAGTAGCAATCCTTCTTTTGTGAGTATAAAACTTGTTTTAGATACTGCTTCCATGCAACTAATTTTGCCCATTTTATATATCGAAAAATCCGAAGTATGAGGGGACGTGTTACGGTATAAGAGTCATATTAAAAAGCGCTTGTATTTACATACATACACTGGCCTACTAGAGAAATTATTTTCTGCTATTAAGGAATTATCTATAATAGCCTTTAATGTAAGTAGCGCGCTGCCGTTTAGATAAATGTAATTATTGAACTTACATCGGTACTCTTTATTCTATTACAATCGAAGTTATAACAAACGCGGAGCGTTATATTATACGCGTTTGTAAGACATCAGGAACGGTTTTTTAATTAACAAAGTAATACCTTAGACAGTACCTTGAGTTACACATAGGTAACGCACTTTTTGGTTGAATTATTTTTAAGCAATTTAGAGAATGATGCATTGCGAACAAGTGTTAATTCACTAAAGCTCTGGTATAGTTATGTGTGTAGATTAAATCTTTGCCGTTGTTAATGATAGCTTTCACATATAGTTGATATTCGTCTGCGAAATTTACTTTTAAATTGAAAAGCTATTATTATAATTATTGTAATGCGATTTTCTAGGGGATGGCCAAAATGAAGAGTTAAATATCTGAAATCTAGATGAATTTTGATATTTAGAAATAAGTTTTCAAGCCAAGCCAAAATGAAATCGCAACGCTAAAAAGAGCATATAGTTTATTGTGTTGAAATTATTATATTACTCATATCAATTTTAATATTTCAAGAATCTTCTTGCTCAGAACCTATCCACAACTAAACTTAAATTTAATTTTATAAAAATGATTGCTACTCACAGTAGCTTTTCAAGTTTGCTCCAAAAATTTAACTAACTTTTAAGTCCTTTTTTGTTGGTATTTAATTTCCAAATAAATTAATTCGGAAACATTAAAACTTACTAAAAAAAATGTGATTTCAGTAATGTCTTAATTTAACTGAGTACATGAAAACGTCCCGTCCCGGTAAATAATCGAACTTGGCTCCGTGGTATACAGCATAATTGCTTGTCAAACGGAAGATGGCAGATTCGAATCCCTACAGCGGCAAGATTTTCATTGAAATACTTAGTTACGTGGAAAATATCAAGGAAGTCACGGATTTTCACATTTTACCGACAGGAACTTATTAACTTGTATATTTACAAGCTGCTTAAACTTATCGGGCCACTATTAATAACTCTGTTATTACGTTAACTACGATGATGCCGTAAATTGCCAAAGATTACCGAGAAATGTGGAAAAGCAGCTATTGAGATAGAAACATGAAAACTATGTAATTGTTCGCGCCCAAAAGAATGGCGCGGTTAAGAAAATACACATTGTATTTAAGCGTTTGGTTAAATAAATCATTTTTTATAGATGCCTTAAAAAATTTTTTGGAGGAATGGCGGATTTTGTACGAACCTACATGGCGCGCTGGAAGAATTCTTTAAATAATCTAAAACTGGAGAAGGCTGTTCCAACAGAACGGCGCTCGCATGCATAATTCTTTGCAAAGCACAAAAACTGAAAAGAAGATAAACAGATTAGAACTCTCGGATCCGTTCATTAGCTTGCTGCTCTCCCGAATCACACATAGGCTCTTTCTTTGTTCTTATGGAATTGCAGAACGCAATTAATAGAGCAACAAAGGAAATGGTCGCAACTTTTCATAAATATAATAAACGTAAATTTCGTCACATTCCTTTTGTTTTTCGTTTTACATCTATAGTACTACAAGGACATTTTACGTAAAGAAAATTAAAAGTTCTTATCCAAAAAAATCAGTTTAAATACCTCTAACATTGTCCCTATTACACACCCTGTTTAGTTTAGCAAATTTATCTGTTGCTACGGTAACATCGTCTTCCCAAATACTTTTAACAGAGGCTCGTCGTGACATATCTACATTTTTAAGTTCTTAGTTCAATTCTAAGGTTCGTTTGATTATAACTAGAGATGACAAAGACAAGTGGAATTATTCCTTTTTTCACTAGATGACATTTTCGCTTCATGAAAATGGATTCGTGTTGCCTACTGGTGTCCCCCGAGAATCGACAAAACACGAGTCTGTCTAGTCTCTGCAAAAAGGTAATAATTTCATCTGCCCTTGTCCTCTCTATTCATAAGGTTAAAGTATAATGTGTAGGTATGCTACATTAATAAACGTCCGCAAATACATTCACATTTTAAAGAAGACATATATTGTAACATAAAAAAGTGTTTGTTTTTGTTAATTAACATAATGGAAAACCTTTCGCCGATTGCTTCAATAGGCAGTAATCGTAGTACCTAATGATTAGAGATGACAAAGGCAGGTGGAATTATGCCTTTTTTGCAGCGATTAGATAGACTAGTGTCTGTTCGCCTCATGAGAATGGATTCGTGTTGCTTGCTCTTGTCTCCGAGAGTCGACAAAACACGAGTCTGTCTAGTCTCAAAGCAAAAAAGTAATAATTTCATCCGTCTTTGTCGTCTCTACTAATAACCATGTTGCCATTTCTAACCTTATTTAAAATAGATTTTTTTTTATTTTCTGATAGATGGAGAAGTGCATGTGCAATTGCTAAATTTTGCATAACTATATGAATTTTATAAAAACACGTATACATGAATACACATTTTCCTACATACCTTGAAAACATCAATTTTTTTATATAAAAGCAATTTAATAAGAAACAGAAAAATAGGTACCCGTATTCAGAAAAGATAAACGTTTTAGCAATTTTTCTATGGGGGCGTAAAGCGTCGCTGAAATACGTCCTATTGTTTTTTTCCCCAAAATGACTCTAGAGTGGCTAAAGATAAAAGAAAAGTTTTGACGGCAGTTTTGCGCAGTGTGAGAAGGTCTAATTGTAAGTCTTCATATTAAAGAGTCCAAACGATGTGCCCGAACATTGGCGTTGCGTGGAGAGTTTACCAGAATAACAGTGCGCTTATTTAAAAATAAATATACTGAATCACTTTACAAAACGTTAAGAAAAAACATAAATAACTTACCTAACATGTTTACATTGTTGCAGAAATATCCGGATGTGCGCGATGAAGTAATTGCACCATCATATATGTTTCTGTATTAGTCTCGGAAAGATTCGTACGTAGCGACGTAAATAAATGCTTATATGCTGAAAAGGATTGTTCGACGTTTAAAGTGCTCTTTGTATCTGTACAACGTATCTTCAGTATTGGTAAAAAGTTGCCGTAATTTTGTAAAATCTACATTTTTATCTAATACACTATTAAATTTTTCACGAACACAAACACTTTTTCATCATCAAGCAAGATATGCAGCGCTAATTCTACGTGGTCAATAATTGCTAATGAGTCCGATAAGGACAGCGCACTGTTCTGTAACTTTTTTATTGCATCCACTATTGGAACGTAACTGTCGTAAATAATTTTTAAATTTGCTGCAACTTGAGAATTTTTAAATTGAACCTGACTGAGCCTTATTGCAGCCGCTACTTTGCCGTCTAGTTGTAAAACTACTGATTTAATTTTTTCAAAATGTTTATAATAATAGAATGCTGCTTCTAACCACGTACCCCGTCGTATAAGAATTGGTTGCGGCGGCTCGGGTATGTCAGGACACTGCGAATGAAATAGGCGAATACGTTTCGGAGATTTAAGAAAAACCGCTTTCGTTTGTCCTATTAGTTCATCCACATCAGGATAACTTGTACGTATAATGTTTGTTACAAGGTGTAAAGCGTGAAGCAAACATGTGACGTGCAGCAGGTTTGGTTGAATCGTTTTGAGTAATTTTGCTGTGGAACACATAACCGCGGCAGCATCGGTAACTAACATTAACAGTTGCTCCGGTAAAATTTCAAATTTGTGTAGAGTTTCTATTAATACCCTACGTATCGCCGTGGATGTACAATCTGGCATTCGTTTACAGGCTAGTAAATAAGGGTCAGAAGATCCTTGTGGGGTCAGCGTCCTTACAACAATGGATAGGATGGACTGTTTTTTAATATCTGTAGTTTCGTCCATTGTCAACCAAAGGTATTTATTTTTCACCGTTTTTTTCGTAAAATTTACAATTCTTTCACGCACTGATGGTACGTAATTGTGTAGCGTATTTTTAGATGGTAATTTCCACGTAGGATTGTATTTTTTCCAAAACTGGCGAAACATTGGGTGTTGGACTTTATGTATTGCTATATTGGTCGCAATTAGCATCATTGTTAAATCAACCACAAATTCATTATATGATTTGCGTCTAATCTTTTTCAATTTATGTTTGTCACTATTTATATGTCTTTGACACTGACTCGCTTTCCAAGATAATAAAGTTGTTCCACAAACTAAACATTTCACTGCCTTACCGTCATATATTAAATCGGGAAACCGATGTATAAATTTATTTACTACGGTAGCAGACAACCGATTTGACGCATTATTTTTACGACCTCGCAACATTTTCAACGTATACTTTAACACGTTAGAACGGCAACTAAATGCATCGTTTATTTTTACTACTTATGCGAGAGCGGAGTTTACCCCACTCTGCTCTCGCATCGACGCTACTGGTCGGGCACATCGTTTGGACTCTTTGCTTCATATGCAGAGTGTTGCAGTAAAGGAATAACGTGTATTGTGCTTACTTTAACCAATTTCAGAAAACGATTACAACGTACAATATTTGCTTATACAGACAGTTTTAGTAAACGGACAAAATGGTTTTTGTTTAATTTTAATAAAATAATTGAGTTGACAAACTTGTAATCTTTTTCTAATCTCAACAAAAGCTTTTCATTCTATAAAGTAATTAAATTAATGTCCAAAATGATGACCATTGATATTATTATTCCAGTTGAACTATAGGGACACTTGTAAACCAGCCATTTCCCAAATGGCCAAACTTACCGTCTATACACATATTAGAGTCAGCACTTTTTATTCAGAAGCACTATAATAAGTTGTTCAATCGAAGTGAGATGGAGCATGAACGCAACACCAGTGGAAAAAATAACTTCTATTCATCTATTGCCTCCCAAAACCTATTTGACGAAAGTTCAAAAACAAGACGTCTGGCGTTGTATAAAATTTTTTAACCATTTACAGCAGTCAGTAAAACAGATGCCTACTGTTATACATATACAAAAAAAAATTAAAAGGATATCTAGTGCAACAAGCATTTTATAATTTAACCGAATATTTTGATGCGGTATGTATTGTTTAATTTTAATTTTATTACTTTTACACCACATTTTTTATTTATACACTAAGGTTTCTTTGTATAGCTTCCGTTTGACGTATTCGTAAGCGGAATAAATTTATTGTTATTACAAAAGGAAAAAAATTAAGGTTGCGAAAAACCATTTAACTTCTTAAAACTTTTATGTATTTAATTTTACCATTTCTAGATCACCAGTTGACATCAGATTGAATTTTGATTTTAATACATGTGCCATATAACCAGAAGAACTCATCAATAACAGGTGGCGCAAAATCAATGTCACAATCTGAATGTCACTGTGTTTTGACATTTATGATGCAAATATGTAGAGAATCAGTGGTCAATAATCCATGGAGCGATACACACCTCAAAAACGTGGTGTTACTTCTTATTTGACAAATTTTTTAAGTCTGTTGCTTTAACGCACCGTGAATTTCGCCGTCGTTTTTCTAGTCGTCGTGCTCCATGTGTTCGAACAATTAAACGTTTGTCCGAGCGCCTCGTGCAACCTGGGTCCACTAGAGATGTCACAAGAAGTGGCCGGTCTCGTAGTGCGCGTTGGAACGAAAACATCGCTGCTGTTGCCGACGATATCAGAGAGAATCCAACATTAACGAGAAGACGATGCATATACTTAGGCATCAGCAGACGTTCGTTGCAACGAATTTTGGTGAAAGATTTGAAAATGTTCCTCAACAAAGTGCAAACTGTTCACGAATTTCAACTATGGAGATTTTGAGACACCGATTTCATCTCCCGTTATGCAGATGGGCATAGGCCGTCCAGATCGCTAGATCTAACAGCATCAGACTTTTTCCTTTGGAGCTTCTTAAAATCTCGCGTTTACCACAACAAACCACGAATCTTGCAAGCCTTGAAAGCTAACATTGAAGCAGAAATCGTTAATCTGGAGCCAGATGTTTTGCGAACAACAATTCGAAATGCCGTAAAACGAACGCAATTATGCATCAACTCGGGAGGTGGCCATTTAAGCGATATAATTTTTTCGAATTAATGTCGTCAATTTTACGCTTTCAAATAAACCTTTTTATGAAAATAGAGTTCTTTTTTTCATTTATGACAAAATAACAGCCAATTCAGATTATGACATTACTTTTGCGCCATCTTGTCGTAGTAATTAGTGCACTTATGTCATTTTTTATATTAAGTAGTTAAAATATCGGCAGTATTTCCAAAATGTTTTAAAAGAAGCAACATCTGCATTCAAATTTATACAACTCTTCCCATTCTTGAAATAAAGATAGGAAACTTCGTTATAAGATCTCCCGACTGTAAATTGTTTTACACTCTCTGTAAATTAAATGGAGCATGTAAATATAGAGGCACAAGCATAGTGTTACGTTAATTCTTTAATGTATAAGACAAATTTGCTTTTACTGAAGCACAATCGTGTATAACGCAAGATGCAAGATGAGATCTGCATGTAGATAATTACGATATAACCGCTTCAATCGATGTCAGGAGGGGTGTTGAAGGGCTACATATCTATTTACTAATTTTCTCTCGTCAAAAAGGCACGAACAACCACGAATAGATAAACATAAATACCCTCTGATCGCCGAATACGAGCTGTAGTATGTAAGAACCACGTTACGAGAGAGTACGCATAAAGCATGCCCCGAATTATTTGTATCCAACCTGTGTTAAAAGTTATCGATACTCTACAAAGGGGAGGCTTATGCGTTAATGGAAGAATAACGAAGAAGCAATTAGTACAACTTACTTTACATTTCTGCTGTTACACGCTTATTGTAACTTCGCTTACTATGAATTTGATAAAGGCAGTAAAAACTGGCAATGGAGTTGCGCTAAACCGAGTAATCTACATACTAGTTCCCATAGTAAATTTAATAGCCAAGGCGGTAACAACTTTACTAAACGAAAAATGCGTTCTATCGCTTCTGGATGATTTAACATCAAGTACTTTTAATGGACACTCCGAAAAATTAAACAATTACATTAAATTGGTGTACAAAATTAGCGAATTAATGTGGAAATACTATACACTAACCATTGCTGCATTTCTTCTAATAACAGCCGTATTACCTATTATAATAAACATCGATCTAATAATGATACCTCCACCATTTGATTTTGGAAAATACGAGGTGATTTACAAGGTAATACATCTCGCTACAGGAATTTATTTAGGCATCAATTCCATATGTTACGATTCGTTATTCATGCTGTTGATGGCAATCTGCATCGCTCAACTGTATATATTAAGCGATAGATTAATGAACGTATTTCAAGATGCGAAGTTATCACGACAGAGAAAGGATATAGATACTGTAGATGTAAAGGAAGCGCAAATTATAAAAGAATGTGTTGTCTTGCACGAAGCTATAACTCAGTAAGCTTTCGCAAATGATTTGTAATGGATCTAATGTTAGCTATTTTAGATTTGTGAATAAGCTTAGTGGCATTTTATCGTTTCCCATATTTATGCAGTACATTTGTGGATGCTTTATGATATGCAACGTTATATTACGATTAACGGTTCTGGTAAGCACAACTTTAATTAAAATGTAGGAGAGGTTCATTTTTACTTATAACGTAGAACAAACCAGAAGCAAATTTTCGCAACATATCGATATTCTGTTGCTGTGCAGTAACTTAACCAACTAACCACCATTACAGGGAAGCGTGTTATGGCATAATCATGACCTTGTCAATTTATGTTAAAAACATATCGTAAGTATCTTAAAGTAATCCCAATTACTTGCTGTGTAAGTTATACATTTGGATATTAATAGAAAACATTACCGGTTCACCAATGCGGGTAAAAATAGAAATAGCCCGCTCTCTGCAAATAACGAAGTAATACAACGTAACCTCTCATAACTGTATTCATTTGTATGTTGCGAAAATTTGCTTCAGCTCGATTCAATAAAAGTTAGTGTAAAGTACTTGTTTGTTACGAGTGTTTCGGGATATCACAACTTTACAGATATCTAAAACCTTGGACTCTCCTCCACACACCCATTTAAAGAAATCAACACATATATACAAATAATAAGGTAATTGTAATGTATCGCGTTACAGCAGTAATCTAAGACGTAATGCAATGAATTGTTGCTGCGTTTAAGAGAAGTCAGCATTCGTCAACTGTATAGTGCAGAATATTTCGGCGATTAATCGAAAATTTATATTTTCTGAATATGCAACTGATAATGTCAACGAATAATATAATTTGAAAATAGTTACCTTTCACTAAACAAAAAAAAAATGTTAATAATACTATATAAAGTGTACGTTATGTAGACTACCACTAGAAACCATCTTAAGTCAATCACGTCCCTCAATATCTCAACAAAAATCTTCACCTTCCAGAGATAGAACTCCACAATGAATGTTAAGATGGCGAATGTAAAATATTCTGAAAAATATGCAATAAAACAATAGACGACTGCATGTGCAATATGTTATATCTCAACGAGTACTCAGCAATTTCCAATAACCTTTTTTTGCGTGTTCGTCCTGTTTGTAAATATTTTTTCCATGTATACAATTATCGAACAGTCATTACTTCTTTAAATTTAGATTGCACAGAAGCTAGAGATTGTCTCATTTGTTTGCACGATCTTCAAAAGTCAACTGCCTTTCTTTTATATTTGAAATTTTGGAATTTTTATATTGGAATCTATATTATCATTTTCCAGTCCATGTGCTTCTTCATATTCTTCCTCAACAACTCTCTAAAATCAAAGTATGAAGATTCATCCCAATCTCCAAAGTATGTGGACGAAACGTATCTTCAAATTCTAATCTATTGTCGGTCTCAAACGCAAAGAAAGTTTCCTCAACGCTTGTATCAGTTATATCTTTTATTTGCATTATAATACATCATTACATTAATTTTATTTACATTACAATTACACAGATTGTGATGTGTGAGCTTCACCTTCTTCGCTTTTTTCGGCCGTGCTGGTTTTCTTTTGTTACTATTCTTTAATTAAACACTGCATTTGACGTTTTGGAATTGTTTTTTATTCCCTATTCTATACATTTTTGTATAATTTATAACAACGGAGTCCCATGAACGTGAGATAAAGCCGAAACAGAAAGCGGCGTTTTACAACATCCAGTAGGTCCTACAAAGCCGTTAAGTTTCAGCCCGATAGGTGAGTGTTGCCTCAGGGTATTTTCTTGTAGATGGAAAATTTATTTATATGTAGATTTCCACTTCTACCAGCTTAGCATTCAGTATGTTCTACCTGGTAGCAATTTTTGCCAGTTTTACCGAATTTTAAGATTATTTATTACTAAGTAAGTTTATTAGTCGTGCGTAGGCTATTGTAGTACCAATAATATAAATGACAGAGAAATAAGCACGTTTTCTATCAAAAGGTGGCAAATTTTAACAAACATACAATAATTAAGTAATTGTAATAAAATTCAATAAAGGCCACAAATAACAGAGATCTAAAAATAAGACACAATAATACTAAGAATGGAATACATTAGAAAAAGCCTAGAAACAATCACCAAAAAATATATAACGCTAAGACAGCTTCCTTATGGTATCGATTCACGGCAAACGCAACAAAAAGTAACATGTTTCTGCCTACCCGGTGTCATCGGCGTGGTTTCGAGAGTATCTTTTGTCTCTACCTTGTGTGCTGTTCTGTTTTTTTGTGCTCACAGTTATTGCTACAATTTTCAAAGTGATAAACTCTACAAGAAATAAAGCATGGAACCTGAAAATATGTAAGTGTCCCATTTAGGAAAATAAAAATTTAGATCACTTTCGGTAATACTGAAAATTAAACTGCCGATAACACTGAAGATTAGTTCACAGGGAATATAAACCGGCCTGTTTTCTCTGAAAATGCTAACTTCTATCATTCAGACGGGGAATACTTTAGAGAAGATAGTATAACTTCAAGAAAAACAATTATTGTGAAATTATATACAGCTTCTCACTACATGTGTATTTGGTTATTTGCAAAAACAATTTGATTTTTGTTCCTGAATTTCATTTTGTCTTGGTTTGCCTAATAGGTCAAGTACTTGTTATTGATGTGTTGTAATCTTTTGCGGTCGTTGTTCTTTTCTTTTAAAGAATTTGGTTTTCTTATAAAGAATGCCACTGGCCACATGGCATTCTTATACTACTGAGACGCGGTTTCCGTCCGGAAAGCCAAATTCTTTATTTGTTATTAATTTTTGTAATTTTCTACATTTTTTGTTTCGGTAAGTGACAACTATGAAAATTATTGCATTAACGTCGATGACTCAATGTGAGTTTATGTTTCGAAGGAGAAAATTCTCTTTACGGCATCGCTTTTATGCGCAACTCTACAGCATCAGATCAAAGAGACTAGAATTTGTAAAATTAAATGATTAGAACAACTACGAAGTGGAAAACTACAGTTATTCAAAATGGTAAAATGAAGCAAGTACTTCCTGTTTTACGAATAAATTGTATGAATAGTCTAATAATAATAAACAAAGAACAATTGTACGCATTATAAATGTTGATGAGATAAATTACACCAAGTACCATAGATTTTGTAGCAATAATATTTTTGAAAATAATACATTAAAAATTAAAATCCTTGCATAAAATATATGGGCACAGTACAATAGTGGACAAACCAAAGGAAACATTTTTTTTGTAATCAATACTGTAAAAAGAAAAAGATCTAAAATATATAAAAAGAAATTTAAATTTCATTGATATATTATTGGAGTGCAATGCGACTATTAGAAATACAACCAAAAACTACAGGTAAATATCACAGCGAAATAGAGTGTCTTCAATTGAAATCCGTAAAGTAGGTAGGGAACCCATATTACATTTAACAGTTCGATTCATCAAATCAGCCTAATTTTTAAATAAAGTGATTGTGAACATTTAGTTCGTTTATCTTTGGAATTCGTTAATAAACATTATTGTAAGAGAATCTACATGCAGCCAAACATGAACAACAACGCATATTAACGAAGGATCAACATAATTATAACATATACTATGTTATAGGGTGAAACAGGAACAGTTAGTGTCGTAAGCATTATTGCCTGGGCGGGAGTAGTGTTCTCGCAACTAACGGCATACCATTGGCTTGGCAATGAAATAACCTTTAAGGTATGTATAGGAATAAGGGATGATGTAAAAAGAAACCTAATTTTTAGTCATTGGATGCGTGAATCCTCATTTTCAACTGTATGATGGAATGATGTGACAACAGAACTCTAATTCTAACATGTTTTTCATTCGAGAAAATAATATTATTTACAAGTACCTACGCATCTAATTTTAGCAATTTTATAAATTTCCGACCTCCGAACACCGATATATTGAATTCTATGTCGTGCATACAGAAAGTAGCTTATCATATTTCTAGTAGATCACACTATAAATAGACTTTGTGCCTAAATTATAGAATGCCGTATTGTGTTGTACAGTAAAAAATGAACTAAAAGTCTATACGTAATGCAGTCCAGGACGGCCATTTCGAGAACAAGAATGGTCCCCATCATCAACCGGTGACCGAATGATGAAGTTGATGATGAAGACCATTCGTGCTCTCGAAACAGCCGTCCCGGACTGATTATTAGTATAGTATTTTTTATAGTTTATTTATTATATAAAACGTGTGCTGGTGCGAACGTGGCGATGCTTATTTTTTATTTACTGTTGTCAATCATATTTTGTTTTCAGAGTGCCACGCTTGTAGAAGCATGTTATGTATCGCAATGGTACATGTTGAACATAAAATCTCAAAAATTACTGATGATTTTAATGGAGCGAGCTAAGAGGCCCTTGGTCATTAAACTTTACAAGCTTGCGTTTATTTCGTTAGAATCGCTTGGCACAGTAAGTGATGTATAAAACGACGATATATCTTTGATCGCAATCTGTGGTATGTTTCAGATCATTCGCTGGGCGTACTCGGTGTTTGCTCTAATTAAGGCCAGATACAGCTAGCCGATGATGCGACGCACTCGTTAATTTTATTTAAATCTATACAAAATACAAAATATATCTAGTAGTGTTCTCGCTTCTGTGCAAGAAAATGCTGATTCAACTTTTGAGGAAACAAACTGTCAATTAATCAATTGAACTCGAAGTTATGTAACGATGTGCATGATTGTTTTGGTTGTACGCTTCACGTATAAGAACGTCATGCAAAATTGGGTATATAAACCCCTTAGATTTTCATTTTGAAACAACTTCTTCTTAGCAAATTGACAGTAAAGCAGAGTAGAAGCTGAACAAAACGATAAAAATATCCTACACACAGTCTTCTTGAGCCACCAACTGTTGAGTAATTCTTTGGTTTTCATAAGCATCAGCTTATGAAAACCAAAGTGTTCAGACCGTAACACATACTTGTTAATACTAGAATGTAGATACCATATGGTTAACATTGTATTATAGTTTATATTATTATTTTTGCAATTTCTATCACTTGTTTAATTTTTGTTTTTTAGTTGCAATAATTCGCTCGATTTAAAATTTGTAAATAAAATTATTTATTATTACTTAGTCTTTTTTGTTCCCTCAATTCCTGCAGCTTCCAAAGATAATACCATTCGTTGTAATAATTTGAATTTCGTATATCATATAATAATAAATCCATAATTAAAATATAAGAGTTAGGTAGGCCATAGCTTTAACCAAAATTTGAGCAAATAACGGAGAAGAGAGCTGCAGTTCAATCTTCCGTGGAATTTTGCAACAGAGAAATAAAAGATATGTGGATGTGAAACTTCCCACTGATTATATTATTTTCCATGTGTGTTGTTCTATAATACTACGTTTGGATCATCAGGCTTCACATAGGCTGGAATTTGTGTAAATGTTCTTCATTTAACCACTAGAATAAAGCAACATGAAAGATCTTGTGGTCACATTATTGTCTGAATGGTAATTGCTTCCCTTGGTAAAAGATATATTATGACAAAGGTCAGTTCCTCTTATGGACAACAAATTCTGGATTCATGTAAAAGTAGACCACTCGACCGAGTGGTTGACCGACAATACTTGCATATGTAGGTATCTGTTTTGTAATTATTAGTTACTCAAATGTATAGAAAAGATTAAAAGAACAACATTACCCGGAGTACTACAATACAAGACTTCCGAATGGCGCTCATCGATTTGACCATTTTGACAATTTAAAGACAAGTACTTCAAAATCGGTTTAAGAGATGTTATTTGCTATATTTAACATTTTAACATCAAGCATTACAACTTCCTAAATATCAAATGAAATATTTTCTTTGCTTAATTATTTAACTTCTTAAGTCAAATCATTTCGGTACGTTTCTTTTAATTTAAGTAAACATTTTCTTCATTGAAATAGGCGAGGCTAAGAAAATATACACTCCGCCAAAAAAGTATCGCATAAACTAAAAAAGGGCATTTATAAACCAAGATACTTTTATACGTTCACAAAAAGTTTGCCTCGTGTATGTGAACTATAAAAACACTAACAAAATCATGGAACATAGCTTTTTTATTTATTTATTTTTTTATTCTAAAAGAACACATTTAGAAAAATGCATATGTGTAAGGTTTGTTCAGTTGTTTATTGAAAGTCTTCCTATACGGACAAATTTCAAAGCGCGAAGTCAGAGTTCTGTACCAACGCTTTTAAAACTAAAATGAGCAATTTAACTTCAGAACAAGTGGCTGCCATAGTTGCTTTAATCGAAGATGGACGATCTCAAGCATACGCTGCTAATTTGATGAACATCAATCAGTCAAGTGTTTCTAGAGCCGTAACCAGATATAGGGAAACAGGCAATTACAGTAAAAGACCTGTACCAGGTCGTCCAAGATGTTCTACTCGCCAAGATGACCGATATTTACTCCTACAAGCATTACGTCGAAGACATGTAACTGCGAGAAAATCGCAGAACGACTTGGCTAGAGTCAGAAATACTCGTGTGAGTACTCAAACTATTCGGAATAGGTTACGACAGAGTGAATTAAGAGCTAGAGTAGCTGTAACAGCCCTTCGTCTCACTAGGAACCACCAAGTGGCTCGCTTAAGGTTTGCCAGAGAACATGTAAATTGGAACATTAATTGACTGGGACAATATACTCTCCACAGATGAGTCAAGATTTGGTCTTTACACCTCAGATAGGCGTATCTCAGTGTACAGACGAGACGGTAAGCGCTATTCGCAGTGTAATATCAGACCTAGACCTAATTTCGCCGGAGGCTCTATTATGGTTTGGGGAGGCATCTGTTTAACAGGTCGTACAGACTTAGTACCAGTAGACAGAGGTACACTGACTGCCCACAGGTATATAACGGACATTTTAGAAGAACATGTAGTACCATATGCGCCAATTATAGGAAACGAATTCATGTTAATGCACGATAATGCACGACCGCATGTTGCGATAATCGTCCAGGAATATCTTAGCGATGTTGGTATTCCTGTTTTAGATTGGCCTGCGGTAAGTCCGGACATGAACCCTATCGAGCACGTGTGGGACCTCCTTCACAGACGGATACGAACCCAAAATATTGTGATCAGGCTTATATACGGAGGTTAATCGAATCTCTGCCAAACCGTATGCGAGCGGTCATAAGAGCCAGAGGTGGCAATACTCAGTATTAAAAGCTACTGTTATGACATTCTTCTTTCCAAAATTATAATTTCTTGTTTTAATAAAAATCTCAAGTATGAGTTCTTGTTTTTATTTGGCCCGTATTTTATTTAAACAATCATAGAAATTATATCTTAGAGCGCATTAGAGTATATTTACAACTTTATGCTACAAACAAAGATTATGCGATACTTTTAAGATTCAAAACTAAATTATGCGATACTTTTTTGGCGGAGTGTATTTCCTTGGATCAAGGAAGCACCTCTCTGTGTATGCAACGTGTTTTCTTCTAATTGATTTGTTACATTTTTCTATGGGTCTGTTTTTAAGAACTTTGATGTTAGTAATACAATAAAAGAAATAGGTTTCTGATATCTTTAGTAACATAGTGAAGACTAATTTTGCCTCATCACTATGTTACTAAAATTTATGTCACTAAGTTACATCACTAAAATGTGGAAACTATTGAGGAGCAAAAAAAAACAACCACTGTTTTATTGAATTATGTTATATAAAATATAAAATATTTAAATCACAATAGTGCAGGGCAAAACTTTGGTTTCAAATCTAAACAGACTTGTGCTAAAACATATTCTTTAATATTACTAAATATAAAACGTATCGTTTATGTTACTAGAACCTCGTTTATTCAATTTAGATAAACACATTTACTAGTAAAGCCAATTACAGTATTGAAATATTAAAAAAATGTGATTTTATCGTCAAGTCAAATATAAAACGTAACAATTTTATTAATTCCATAAAATCACGGGATTTTCGAAGACCTGATCAAAATTCCAAACACAAGTTAAAATAACATGTACTCAGACAAATATTCAAGGTACTAACAGAAAAAAATCCAAATTTGCCAAGAATTTTTATGAAATCATTTTAGCTGCACCTACATAATATCCTAGTTTAATTGGATTAAACTAAATTGGATAAAACCAAACTAATGCACATTATCTAATTAATGTAAAACTTTTTTTTTATATATTTGCGAATTAATAATTATTTCCCAATTTGAAATGTGTGACATGTTGAGAAAGCAAAATTACATTTCATGTTCATGTCAGATCGGAGATCTATTTATTAAAAGATAGTTTATATAATAATAATATGTTGCGTAGAAAAAAGTTCTAAAGTCAATATTCTATTTCGTTTTAAAATTTGGCTTACTTGCATAAATTATTAGTTATTTTTTTAGTTAGTCTTTTTTGTACGAATGTAGAGATATCAAAATCTTGTGTTCAGAAATATCAAAAAACCTTCAAACATAACCTAGAAATAGCGCTTACACCTATTTATAAGTAGCTACTTTGCAATCGCTAAAAAAAAAGAACGGTCGTTTCGGAATCGCCAAAACAACGGGCACTGTTATGGAGATAACTTTTCAGAAAAGAAATTAACACAGCGTTTCAAAAATTAGTGAAAACTCCAATTTGACAAATCGAATCGAATTCGAATAATACTTTTTGTTACATGTGTTCTGCATTCAACCACAGCATTTCGATTGTTTCCGGCCGGCTAGTTTATTAAAACATTTGATATATTACATTAAACTTTGTTAGGCTTTTCAGCTGATCTAGGGATCATAATGACAGCAGTATCCGAATTTCGTGATATATTTTGAGAATTAATCGATTTTTCTGCTAATTCGTGCCTTCTTATCAAAAGGATCACGCAGCGCCACTGGGATTTACTGTAAAATTTTCTTACACAATAACCTTGAAATTTTATACATTTAGAAAAAAAACATAATAAATGGATTTTTTTAATATACAAGGTGTCATTTATAGAGCCAAAGTTATGGCCGTTTCTAGTACCGCCAAGTAGCCCACATTGCCTATAGTGCGAAACTATTTGAATTTTTTTTTTTTTGCAAATTTCAAGGTAATAAAGTTATTAGGTGTTCACCCTTTTTAAAAGACAGGTAGAAATTGCAACGTATTGGCATGCCGAATAAAGCAATACTAAATATTAATTATTTAATATTTGAAGAAGAAGTCCAAGCTAAATGTACTAGGAACCAGACATTAAAAGTGCTTGCAAAAGAATATTCCCTAATATAATCATAAAAGAAATGATAAAAGCAATTACTTATTTATACCAATCCAATTAATGCACCGGTTAATCATAGGGAGTGCACTTCGCTATATCGGAACGTTTCTCGAAGCGTTACAGACAATTACGAAGTAATAAATATAAATACATATTGACGCCGAAAACTAGGTTTAGTATTAAGCAGTCGCTACAAGAACCATCTCGCGATATAATACGTAAAAAGCATTCGCGATGTCTCAAATGTCTTGCATTGAACCTATGTCAAAAGTAATCAGTATTATCAGAAAGTTAGGTTTACAATCTACTTCGAAAATAACGAAAACACACTTAATAAAACGCGTTTTAAATTTCTGCTATTACTTGCTTCTTGTAACATTGATTCTTGTGAATTTGGTGAAAGCTGCCAAAGCTGGTAATGAAAAGACACTAAATCGCATGTTCTGCATGCTAGTTCCTATAACAAATTTTATAGCCAAAGTAGTTTCAACTCTACTAAATTCGAAGTACGTTTCGTCGATAATGAATGATTTGAAGTCGACTGCTTTTAATGGACACCCCGAACAACTAAACGATTACATTAAGCTAGTCTACAGAATCAGCGAAATACTGTGGCAATACTATTCGATAACAATCGGAGCATTCGTACTACTTGCAGCTGGTTTACCTGTTATAATAGATGTTGATACAATGATGATACCTGTACCATTTGATATAGGAAGATACGAAATGGTCTACAAAATAATGCATCTTATCGCGACAGCTTTTCTAGCTCTGAATTCGCTGTGTTATGATTCATTTTACATGATATTAATGGCACTGTGTATTGCTCAACTGTATATATTAGGTGATAGATTAATGAACGTGTTTAAAGAAGCGGAATTATCTCGGAAGAGCAAGGATGTTGAAACTATGGGTAGAGAAGAGGTACAAATCATAAAAGAGTGCATTACATTACATGAAGCTATAAATCGGTAAATTTTCGCCAGCAATTTCTAACGCGTCTAATGTTAACTATTTTAGATTTGTGGATAAACTTAGTGTCATTTTGTCATTTCCTATATTCATGCAATATATTTTTGGATGTTTTCTAATATGCAACGCTATATTACGATTAACAGTTCTGGTAAGTGCACTTGTATATAAATATGGTTCTTTTTGCATATATTAGACGAAAGAAACTAACTCCGTAAATATTCATGTAGTGTGTTCATCTCCTTTGGAAAGTAACTTATCGCAATCAGTGCGAATTCTAAAGATCTTAAAATCGGCAAATTTTACTCAAGAATAATATCTATGAAAAATTTGTTTTAAAAATGTCAGGCACCCATAGATGTGATATCAAATCTTTTTTGCTTGTGGGAGTGGCTGTATGGCGAATGGTCTCTTTTTTGCAAATTTATGGATATAATTAAATATTTTACTTAAAGAATTATGTTATTACAGTTGCAAGAAACATTAATCTAAAACGAATTAAATAAGACAGGTTTACCTACTCTGCGGGTAGCGCGTAGGCATAAGTGCAGCCAAATTTGAATGATTTTGGAATTTATATTTTTTGAAATAAAACAATTTTGTTCTGTTGTGACACTTTATTAAGTTCAACATATGATCGGCCAAACTTATATGATGGTCTTCGATTGAATTTGGGATACAATCTATTACAGTGCATTCGATAGGGCTTCTTATTTTGTGATCTAATTGAAGTTTATTCCCTTACCTAATTCTAAAGATTATAAAATGAAATAACACATAAGTTGAATAAATCTAATGTTACATATTACGTAGTCTTATTTTCGGGTAGAAATTTTGTGTAGTTGTAATGTTTGTGATATCCATTTATACATTAAAATAGAGCTGTGAGAATCAGCCATGTTTGTTTATGAAAGTTACGAAGAGAAGCAGTGTTTAAATTTGTATTTAAAATTAAGTAAACGTTGAATTAAATATTATTATGACTATCTTCTGGGACAACAAAATTATTAAAAAAAAAATATTAAAAATGCAATTTGAATTTAAAAAAAAGGATTTCTGTTAAATAAAGAAGCAAGCTAATTTGTTCTACTTGATGTAAGCAAGCATCAGAACCTAATCAACAAAACAATTGACCGAATTTTGTGAGGAAAAGAGGACAGAGGCGAAAGAGTGTTAAGGAACGCAAACTAATTAAAGAAGTGAAATGGGTTCATGTGAGTAGTATTATTTAAAATACTTAGCTTGAACGTAGCGAATTTCCTTAATTTTAACCAACATTCGAAATTTCTAAGAAAATATAATTTAAATTATTTTGCTTGCAATAAAAACTGTAACTTTTGTTTGTATCAAAATTTGTTTATTTGAGAATAAATTTCAGAAAACTTTTCAAAATGTTAATTATTGAATGATGTAATAAATTAGATAAATAAATAGAACAATTCTAAAAAATAAATAAACGGGATTATTCGATTCACATATGTACATATGCGCAACGAACATGTGTATTAAAGCTATGTTTTTAGCCAGCGTATTTGTACTAAGAAATGCAGGATCTAGTCAATTATTGTCAAAATACTTTCAGTGCACTGCAGAAATAAGTACAATTTTCATAGTATTTTACGTTTCGCTTTCTATTTTTCTTCCTTTTTATAAAGTACTTTTATTTTTATATAAATATTTAGTATTTATATATTTATTTATTTTTCTATTACATTATAATTTTGTGAAGATAACCTCTTTATTTAGAAATTCTTTGTATGAGAGTCTACTTCATCAAGTTGCTTTTTCTTAAGAAAATAATCAATTTTATGTGATTCAGAAACAAGTGAATTCAGGTATAAGAATTAAAGTATGTTTTATCTTTTTTATCTATTGATTAGATTATGTGGAAATTTAGAAAAATAGTTGTTATTAAAAGAAAAACCTTTTTCTAGTTAAATATCTTTGGACTAGATTTTTGTAAAATCCTGTATGTAAGAACCTTTCATATGCAATAGTTGAATGTAGGCTTTCACGACCGCAATCCATAGCAGACATTTCTTTCGGCTTTTGTCATGTAATTAATATTTTTCTTAACATTTCGCTGACTATCCTGTCAGTTTCTTTAAAAGATTTCTAAACACTGTTTTAAAGTTAATTAAAAATAGTCAGCGAAACGTCAAGTCAAACATCAAGTACGCCACAAACACCCGAAAGACATTTCTACTTTCATATGCATTTATAACTATGACCAACTATTTATGTAGTTCATAGGAATTAGATAACCAATGCCAAAGAAGAGATTGTTGTTTAAACTGAAACCTGTGTCTGTCAACATTTTCAGTAAAAAAATGAATTTGTCAATGTTCGTACATCTTAGACCGATAATATGCTAAATCATTTAAGTATGTCTGAATAAATTATCCAATGTATCCGTAACGTGTTCTATTTAAAATGGAAATGTTCCAAAGTTAATTCAGAGTGCCACGGAGTTTAGAGGATAAATCTTCTACCTACATCTCGTCTATCAAAATGTCGATTAATTACTTTCAAAGATGCCATCGTTGTTAATAACTGCAATATGTGCACATAAAGTAAAACAATTGTAGCACCATTGGATGGATATAAACCCGTAAAGTGGGCCTATTGACTTCTTTTTATAACTTTATTTAGCTCGGATGTACAGTCATCTTTTTTATTTCAAGATACATGTTTGTGTATAGTTAAGAACAGCTTGCATTTGTTTACTTATTGACATCTACTAGTAATTTCATCTTTTTAACAGAATAGACACGTTAGATGTGAATGAAGGTCTCGATAGTTAAGAATAAGTTAATAAAAACACTTGCTTAACACTAATATATATTCAACACATACAACATAATAAAACACTGCTTCTTGGCAAGATATATTTTGCTGTTAACCGTCCTCCTTTCATATTGCAAATAACTACATTGTGTTGTAACGTTATAAAAGGCACTAGCACCGAGTACGACGACGCTGGTATAAGATCCATTACTTGTTTTCAATATAAACTGTATAAAAAAACAATTCGCTTCTTTGCTTAAGCTTAAAAATCTATTCTGAATATGTTGTTATAGGACGAAACGGAAACGGCAAATGTTATAAGCATCGTGACTTGGTCGGGTATAATCTTCTTCCAATTAGCGGTATATCATTGGCTAGGCAACGAAATAACATTTAAGGTTGGTATATCAAAAAAAAAAAGGACTGATTAATTTTTTAACGTTTTTACAAAAATGGCTATGGTGCGTGTAATAGAGGACTTACAACATTCACTAAATTATTTTTCGTTGAACATCATGTATAACATCAAATGATAAAATCATAAATTCATTAAAATCTTCAATATGTTTATTGAAGAATAAGCATGCAGAAACGAGTGCGCACTCAATGGCGGTGACGAAATATTTCGAAAGCGGTCGAACACATCCGAAATCGAAATCCAACGCGTACGATTAATATGGCGGCGCGCTTTGTTATGTAAATATCAACGCTTTACCGTACAGTTTTTTTGTTTGTAAAAGACATGTTAATAGCAAACAGCACCTGTTAAATGCAAAACGGTTGACTTATTTTACATTAAATGTGTGCAACATTCCCCAAAATATTGTAGACAATAAAGAATTTCCAAAGTTTTTGGGGAAATACACTCCAAAATGGAGATTGCCAACAAGAGGTTAATTACAGTTTAATTTCCAGCGAGTGAAAACATGATTATGTATAAAATCGAGGCCGAGTTAAAAAATAAAAAAATATAGTTTGTGAATGAAGCAAAGGCTAGAGGAAAGAAGAATTGTATTTTAAATATGTTTGTGGGCGCTTTAAAAGCGATGTGGCACCCGTGCTTTTTCTTTTACTTGGTATTATATTGTGGACATTATGGATTCAAACATGGGTGAAACTGAAAAGCTACTAAAACAATCTCATAAAAATCTCATCTCATTTTTATTAAATCACCAAAATGCATTCATGAGATTAAACAGGTTTATCCCTGCATTCCTCAACCATCAACCATGTGTTTTACACGCCGATTTTCACACATTGTTGTTGGGTGTTGAGGAAAGACATCCTCGTTTCCCGGTGCGTAACTGAGTGTCGCTACTGTCAATACACGATAATTCGTTTGCTTTAGTCCTTATACTGGAATGCCTATGTTTTAGACGAAGTTGTTGATTCGCTCTGTATTTTTTTTACTCAGATTTTGCATTTTATCTACAAGAAAACCACAGAACTTATGTTTAGTTTGAATTGCTATCACCATATCTAGGTCGTAAAGTGATTACAATAATCAACATCTTATCACTTATTTTTAGAGCGCTCAACTTGCAGAAGCATGTTATATGTCGCAGTGGTACATGTTAAACAGCAGATCACAAAAACTACTACTGATTTTAATGGAGCGAGCTAGGAAACCTTTGGTTATTAAGTTATATAAGCTTGCGTTTATCTCACTTGAATCTCTTGGTACGGTAAGTACATTAATATGCAGCAAGTATTTTGTTGTTGTAACTTGACGTATATTTTAGATAATGCGCTGGTCGTATTCGCTGTTTGCTCTAAGTAAAGCCCGGTATAGCTAGATTCTTCAAGGATGTATGAAAATTAATGCACAATATCTATTTATATTTATTTAAACTGCTTTATACACATGTTAGCCAAACGCATTGTCGTTTTTAATTATATATCACTGGACTTAGAGAAATGACCGTAGCACCTTAGGCATCCACGCGGCTAACACCCGCATATATCTATACAGAGCACCTTTGTAATATGATGTCTACGCAAGATGGCCATGTCCTCTTCGTGTGATTTGTGCTTGTACTTACTTTAGCCTTAGAAGCAATAAACAGATTACTTTCATAATTCCCTTTGCAGTTTGTCGGTATCCTTGCATCGACTCGTTTCTACTATTAAGCAAGAGGATGGCACTATTATACGATATAAGGATACGTTGGGAAAAAGTTTACATATTACGACTGCACGAAATGCCAAACGTACATAGAGGCCATTTAAATTTTAAAAAGTTTAAGATCCTCGGACAGGGCCGTAAGTAAGGATACAATTAAACGCTATCGTCAGCAAGCAGAACCAGATATTGTTACCGTTCATTCGCATATAGCAGAAGTGAATGCTTGAATTGTCTCATATCAGATACTTTGAGACTGGCAACGAATTGCATGAAGCATACATATTAAAAGACAAGGATCTCCCATAAAACGCAGTCTTGTAGGACGGCTACAGAATAAGATTCCTATTGCTGATATTAAGACTGTCTAATAAAGAATACTGTATTAATAGAGGTCCATGCAAAAGCTTATCTTAACTACAAGGTATGAAAAAGCTTTGTTTGCAATTAGTTTATTGTACTTAGATGTTTAAGAGCTTCTACTTTTCTAGGATTGTGTAGAGTTATGCATTTCAATTCTATAAGTTTATGTGGCATCCCTTCGCATTTATTCATACCAAAGATGAACCCGCATCAAACATTCTGAAGATTCTGTACCCAATGCATCCAAACGTGAGCCATATACTTGTGAACCGTAATTAAAAAGAGGGCGACGTGCAGTACGCCAGAGATGTACGCTTTAAAGAAGCTATTGTCCACAAATATTCTTAGATTTGTGGCAAGTACCAATAAGATATTAACAAGTTAGTATCATTAGTTGTTGATAAATGTACAGATTTACAGTTTTCCACGGTTGTAGGCATACCAAACAACGAACAATAGATTTCGCAGGACAAATTTTAAGTATACGATTTGATGAAAAGTTAGAGATTTGAATACATTTATAATTACATTTGAACTTTGAATAAAAGATCCTTGTGGTACACTCCTATTAACTTAATAGAAATTACGTCACTGCGTACCGAGTCCGGCAATTCCGTAACAACAAAAGGGCGCTCAACCAGACCTTGTCGCAATAGCTTCAATACCGATCATCAGTAACTTTTCAGAGTTCAGCTTAGTAATGCAGCTGTGTTGAAACCTGAAATCAGATTAACATGTAAATGACCAATATCGGTTTTTTAAAACCAAATATTATGTTATGTACGGTAATTGCTTATTGTTTGAGTAAATGAAACACAGCCAATAAAGAGTGTTTGCTTAGACGAATGGAATTTTATTTTACAACGTTTTATTTAGTGTCTGTCCTTAATATACATACATCTACATTTTTTTCTCACATCAACCATATCCTTCTTTCCAATTTCTTATATCATTAAAAGACAGATATATAAATACATAGATAGATGGCTGGATATATCTCCATTTCTTATTAAAAAAATAATTATTACAAACAAAAAAAAATGCCTGCTTAAATTACATCTAGGTTCAGTTGTAGCAGTACTAACACTAGTAACCGCTTCAACTAGTTAAGTGCTGACGTCTTTACTTAAATCATCAGTTGTCTGAGTAATAACCGTTTCAACTTGCTGAGTATCGATGTCTTTACTTTAATCATCAGTTGTGTAAGCAGGTGCAAACAAAGGATAACGAGCTTTCATCAATTTCGATTGAATCTGATCGGAATGCCATCTCACTGTTTTGTTTTCACCTATTCGGACATCATACGTAACTAGAGAGGACAAAGGCGAATGAGATTATTACTTTTTTGCAGAGGCTAGACAGACTCGTGTTTTGTCGACTCTCGGGGACACCAGTAAGCGAGACGAATCTATTCTCATGAAGCGAATAGACACGAATCTATCTAGTCGCCCCAAAAAGGAGTAATTCCATCTGCCTTTGTCATCTCTATACGTAACAGAGCCTACTTTATTTGCAATAGCACCCTCGATCCAAACTGGACTAGCGGATTTATTAAAATCCCTAACAATATCTTTTTCCCCGGATGTAAATTACCCTCTTTCAGTTTTGCGCGAAAGATCATTAGCAATGTTAGGTATAAGTAAACCTAGTCTAGTTTTTAGTTTTCTGTTATTACTATTATTATTAACATTAAATTAGCAGAACTCACATCGGTAGTCGAATGGTTGCCGTTTCGACAATCAAATAAGATTCTTTGTAGGCAAACGTCAACATCGGTTTTGAAATATTGAGCTTTCTTCAATGATGTTTTTAAAGTTTTCACTGTATTTCTGCAACACCATTACTAGACGGGTAATAAGGAGGAGAAAATAATCGTTGAATACCGTTGTTTTGTAAAAAATTCTCAAATTCAGCAGATGAAAACGGCGGACCGCCATTTGACACTGTAGTATCCGGTTAAATTATTTAGAGGACCTAAAAAATCAATATGCCATCTGGATCATAGCTTCTTAGTAAGAAGCCAAAGAACAATACAAGTTTTAATAGGATTATTATGAATGAATGCAGATTTGGCAATTAATACAAAGTTCCTCAATATTGTTATCTATGTGCGACCAATAGACCTAAGATTGAACACTTGCTTATGACTAAATGGCTAGAATGAAATTCTTGCAATTTCTTAAATTGGCCATATAACTAGCTATGGATTGTTCTTGTAACTGCTTCCTTTGTCGAAATTTGTATCGTTCAGCTATTTCAGATGGACTAGGTTTCAAATGACACACCATTAAACTCCATAAATTGATTAAAAGTTTTGTCTTCTGGTTATTCCGGGTCACACAGGTTACACATCAATTCCAAAGCTTTGTCAGTAACAGCCGTAATTAATGATCAATCCTTTACGTCATTTGCTCTAAGATACTGTTCCAGGCCTGCCACATATGTACGTATACCTTCTCGTTGATTTTAAATTCTTGTATTTTTCCAATGGAGATTTTTCCTTTACTTTTAACGTTCTCGTTGCCACTATTATAACTTTGTATAATAAGTAGAGCTCCCCAACTGCGTGGCGCACCATAGGCGTCGATAAGGAACATAAGTAAAGTACATAAAAACAAAAGAAATAAAGAATTTTAAAACGCTTACTTTTGTAATTAGCCGTATCCAATATAGTGGGTGTTAATGCACAAGGAAAATAGTATTAATCAGCACACGAGGAGGTAGGCACATTAAAACTGTTACCGTAAGCGCAATCCGATTTCTCAAACATCTGAAGCATTAGGAATGTTTCCACAGTCGTTTCTTTCAAGGATGTTCGTCGTTCTGAAAAAATGTTTTTATACCTTGAAAATGAACGCTCGACGTCTAATTATGTAATACACGCGTAATGAAAATAATCTTTGAATTTAGTCACCGGATCAGTAGAGTTACCTTCCCAAACTTGTCTTAACCTGCTAAAATTTGTATCTTTCTTCATAACACTTTCAAAATTTCTTGTAACGATATCATTTTTTTTGTTATTTATACAGTGTAGGAGTGTAATAACGTCATCTAATATTTGTACTGACTCCGTCAGGGACAGTGCACTATTTTGTAATTTATTTATTGCCTCAAGTACTTCTCTATAATTGTTGTAAACGGTTTGTAAATCTGCTTCGACGGAAATATCTTGGAATTTATCCTGGCTTTCCTTAATAGCCGCAGATTCGTTGGGATTGAATTGTAAGACGACCGATTTTATTTGCCGGAAGTATTTAAAATAATAAAACGCTGCCTTCAGCCATGTCCCCCAACGCGTAAGAATCGGCTCTGGTGGTTCGGGAATACCGGGACACTGTTTATGGAATTCACTGGTACGTTTGGGAGATTTGAGAAACACTCGTTTCGTATTTGTTGTTAATGCATTTACCTCAGGGAAATTTGCACGAATAGTTTCAGCCACAATATGTAGAGCATGAAGTTTACAAGTAATATGTAACATCATCCCATAATGTTCTTGAAGAGAACGACCTACACAACGCATTGTCGCGGCACCATCGGTCATGAAAATTAATACTTGAGTAGTGGCAATTTCAAATGTTTGTAAAGTATCAACGACTACGCTCTCGATAGCGTCGGCAGTACACGATTTTAGTCTTTTACTAGCTAATAAAATTCCCTTTGTAGGTTGACGAGGTTCCAGTATACGTACAATCACATTCAAAATAGAATGTTTTTTACGGTCCGTCGTTTCGTCAATACATAACCACAGTAGTTTATTTTTTATTGCAGATCTGATCCTGTTTTCAATTTCGGTACGTACACTTGGCACACATCTTCTTAAGCTTGTTTCCGACGGTAACTCAAAGTTTGGATTATATTTATTCCAAAATTCACGGAATGATTTCTTCCTGAGTAAGGAAAACGGTAAATTACACGCAGTCAGCATATAAAATAAATCAATTATAAATTGAGTTGCTTCAGTCGGTGACACACCCAGTTTTTTATTTTTGTGTTGCTGACTATTTACATGTCTTCTACAGCCATATTTATCATTGCACATCAGAGGTATATTACAAATTTTACATATAATCTTACTTCCATTATATATTAAGTCAGGAAATTCTCCACAGAACTTTTTCACTTTGTCGGCCTGTGGGCGTTTCTTACTACGCGCGTCCGTCATACCGTCACAACCCGATCGCATACGGTAATAAACTACCGAAATGCGAGGCGAGTTATTTGTTTATATATTACATTACATATCCCCCCGGCCACGCCCGGCGGTACGCCTTCTGACTTGCCACGCACTTTGGGGAGCTCTAATAATAAGTCATAAATAATAGTACTGTTGTATTCCACGTTTTATTTAGTGCGTGTCTTTCTTTCAGCACTTCTTTCTTATTGTGTATTCACCTACGTACAGCAATAAAAGACATAGATATATGAATACAAAGGTAGATGGCTAAATATATACTAACATAAAGCTTTTGCGTGATTAATTTGAAGAAATTTTCGAAATTTTTATAAATGTCATAAATTTACTAAAAATAATGGTCGTGAATCCGGGAATGTCTCTAAACACCCCTTTGGCAAATGAAAGTTTTCTTTGAGGATAGTTTCAAAACGAAATATGAGAAATGAAATAGCTACTAACCTTAAATGTTGTAGCCTTCTTCTACATGAACACAAGGTTTATGTACCTTGTACACCGCTTTTCCAATACAATATTCCCTTCATATACACTTTTGAATAAGTTAGTTTTAGTAGCCAACGGTTTCGTTACATTGACAATTGCGATAATTCTTGACAATTTAAGATATACGATTATTCAATTGGACTTCGAAACGAACGAATTTCTGTAGCGTGACGCAGGGACGCAACTGCTGCTGGGATTCTGTGCTCTTGGAAGACATACTTGAACACATATAACACTGCAACGTTAAATTGTACTGAGAATTTAGACATTTAATTGACATTTATAACTTTTGTACGACTAACGTATGCCCTAGAACTTGCTGTAGAAATTTCTTACGCTAACATTCGAGAAAGAGAGTGACACATATAAGCAGTTAATATACGTCTTTCCCACACTTGTCGTTAGCGGACTTATATTAACTTTTTTTTAATTTTACACCCCAAAAAGATATTTGGCTCAACACAGTACTGTTTCTTTCGGGATCGAGCTTCCTATCTACAGATGGATCCTCATACCTGGTGGATGTACAATGTGAATTTAGTAAAGTAGAAGTGACTACGACGCTGATGACGCTAACCTCGTTGTTTTTACTAACATTACAATACATGTATATAACAACATGTTTTTAGCTGCTATTCGAATATTTGAACTATTTCTCCATGAGTCTATGTTACAAAAATTAGGTCCCAGGAACAAGTATTTTTTGTAATTTCCTAAACAAGATACAAGGAAAGGTTTGTATAACAGTTCCAGTATGATTTTAATTTAAGAACAACATTCGAAGATCATATAGAAACTGATTGTTCACAGAATTTTGGTTTAAAAGTAGTTGAAAATATGAACAATAGTTGTCGATAAAACATTGCCCCGAGTAAATTAAGATAAGCGTTAGAATTGTTCTCCGATAGAACAGTTAGTCGTACTGTAATAGCGAAAGAGTAAACACAGCTTCTTGTAACCTTTTTGGAAATAAAGAATTATTTTTAAAAAGATTCCGTCTATAGAAATCAACAAAATTTCGGTTAGCCCCTTTTTATACATATTTACTACGAGCAACCCGAATATAATAGCTACAACACTTCTGTGGCTGTCATTACTCATTAAGTATTGTAACGAACCGTCGATCGTTACAAATTCCAAGAACTTTTACTGAAAGAGAGACAATTTATTATTAAGACTAAGTAACATTTAAGTAAGATAAGTAACATTTTATTCATTCTTTGAATCATACTTGCGAATACGTGAAGAAACTTTTGGAGAAACCTATGTACTTTTTCTGGATGGCAGTGTGTACGTGCACAATCCTTTGATCCCTTTTTACTCTTATGTTTCTTTTTTTCATACCATACGTTATCCAGAAGAAATCGCCTCGAAGGGTATATAAACCGCTCGAAAATATTCGAGGGAAGTCTACTCCCGCCTTACCGTATCGCTGTCGACGTATAACTTGGATCTAGACGCTGAGCTCGTAGCGTATCGCTGAAGGTGTATAGCGCTGACTTTGGCGGATATTGGACATATTTACTGCCCACAGGTTGATTTGTCGATGAATGCACAAGCATCACGATTCACTACTTACATTAATTTAATAATTAGCAAAATTAATTCAAAAACTTCAGGAGGTAAGCGGCATATGACAGCTAGAAAATACCGTATTCTGTAAGTATATTAGGCACCAGCGCCATCTATTGGTAATCGCCGCATCTGCAAAAAATAAGCGGAAACCGATACCGAAGATATCTTCTTGTTATCATCAATTCTATCAGAAGCAATAACAGACGAAGTAAAGAATAAATCATTTTGTTTGTAAGCAAGTTAAAAATTTGCTAAAATTAATTAACATTAATTTTTAATTCAATTTAATTCAATTAAAATATATTAATTTACAAGAAAACCCAAATTTACCAGATCCGATGCACGAATTACTATACACGGGTATAGTAGCGTTACAGTGTAAGTATCTACAATGTAGTATGCTAATGCACTTAACCAAATCTCTACACGTTTTATAAGAAATATCCAGAACAATTTTCTTTATCAGGTTCTGGAAAAGTATGCATGGTGTTCCATTAAAAAAATCAAATAGGATGAATTAATCAAGGCAATGATTACGATGGTCACCGACGTTAATTAATATAAAAAAGATCATGTATAGCCCAAAAAAACGCTCAGTTGAATAAAATTTGCATGACAGCGTTAACGTGTAAACCGCTTAAGATATAGAGCTCTAAGTAAACAATCAAATTCGCAAAACTCTTAGATTTTAGATCCCGATTATCTCAAAAACTAAATTACTTTAATAAATATTGATCAGAATATCTAAGCCTAGGTATTCGACTCGATTAAAATTACCAAAATTGACGCTATATCAACCTTTACAGAATACAAATAAATAGAGCTCCCCAACTGCGTGGCGCACCATAGGCGTCGATAAGGAACATAAGTAAAGTACATAAAAACAAAAGAAATAAAGAATTTTAAAACGCTTGGTATTAGTCAGCACACGAGGAGGTAGGCACATTAAAACTGTTACCGTAAGCGCAGTCCGATTTCTCAAGCATTCCTGAAGCATTAGGAATGTTTCCACAGTCGTTTCTTTCAAGGATGTTCGTCGTTCTGAAAAAATGTTTTTATATCTTGAAAATGAACGCTCGACGTCTAATGATGTAATACACGCGTAATTAAATAATCTTTGAATTTAGTCACCGGATCAGTAGAGTTACCTTCCCAAACTTGTCTTAACCTGCTAAAATTTGTATCTTTCTTCATAACACTTTCAAAATTTCTTGTAACGATATCATTTTTTTGTTATTTATACAGTGTAGGAGTATATTAACGTCATCTAATATTTGTGCTGACTCCGTCAGGGACAGTGCACTATTTTGTAATTTATTTATTGCCTCAAGTACTTCTCTATAATTGTTGTAAACGGTTTGTAAATCTGCTTCAACGGAAATATCTTGGAATTTTTCCTGGCTTTCCTTAATAGCCGCAGATTCGTTGGGATTGACTTGTAAGACGACTGATTTTATTTGCCGGAAGTATTTAAAATAATAAAACGCTGCCTTCAGCCATGTCCCCCAACGCGTAAGAATCGGCTCTGGTGGTTCGGGAATACCGGGACACTGTTTATGAAATTCACTGGTACGTTTGGGAGATTTGAGAAACACTCGTTTCGTATTTGTTATTAATGCATTTACCTCAGGGAAATTTGCACGAATAGTTTCAGCCACAATATGCAGAGCATGAAGTTTACAAGTAATATGTAACATCATCCCATAATGTTCTTGAAGAGAACGACCTACACAACGCATTGTCGCGGCACCATCGGTCATGAAAATTAATACTTGAGTAGTGGCAATTTCAAATGTTTGTAAAGTATCAACGACTACGCTCTCGATAGCGTTGGCAGTACACGATTTTAGTCTTTTAGTAGCTAATAAAATTCCCTTTGTAGGTTGACGAGGTTCCAGTATACGTACAATCACATTCAAAATAGAATGTTTTTTACGGTCTGTCGTTTCGTCAATACATAACCACAGTAGTTTATTTTTTACTGCAGATCTGATCCTGTTTTCAATTTCGGTACGTACACTTGGCACATATCTCCTTAAGCTTGTTTCCGACGGTAACTCAAAGTCTGGATTATATTTATTCCAAAATTCACGGAATGGTTTCTTCCTGAGTAAGGAAAACGGTAAATTACACGCAGTCAGCGTATAAAATAAATCAATTATAAATTGAGTTGCCTCAGTCGGTGATACACCCAGTTTTTTATTTTTGTGTTGCTGACTATTTACATGTCTTCTACAGCCATATTTATCATTGCACATCAGAGGTATATTACAAATTTTACATATAATCTTACTTCCATTATATATTAAGTCAGGAAATTCTCCACAGAACTTTTCACTTTGTCGGCCTGTGGGCGTTTCTTACTACGCGCGTCCGCCATACCATCACAACCCGATCGCATACGGTAATAAACTACCGAAATGTGATGCGAGTTATTTGCTTATATATTACATTACATATCCGCCCGGCCACGCCCGGCGGTACGCCTTCTGACTTGCCACGCGCTTTGGGGAGCTCTACAAATAAATATTCAACAACTCTGCCAGAATAACAGGCTTCGGCTTGTTAAATACTAAACGAATGACTAATAGAAACGGCCATATTTGGACGCGTTTTGCAGTTGACACAGCTTTGCGAACGCTGATAGTCGTGTATAACTTGCAGTAGGTATCCGTAAGAATTTCTTAAAACTAAACATTCTAATTCTGCACGGGTAGCGGGCTTCGACTAGTTAAAGATTCAGCAATGCAAATTAATTAAATCAATATATTACATATTCATCGATACTTGCTTGATGCTGTTATTTCGTATATATACGACTTTCCTACAATCGATCACCAGCCTTCCCAAAGCTGGGCTGATGAGCCGTGAATGACGGAACGTGTTCACAGATAGTGATGCTGGTATAGTCCGTTTCACTTTATTTTAATCTGACTATCTGAGCAGGTAATTACGTTTGTGTAAACAAACAATGCGATAAGCTGGGACTTGCACAGAGGTGTATTTTGTAATGTTCCTGTAATTTCTTTTTAAGTACAATAATTAATATATGTATAATAAGAAAAGTATGAACCTTGTTTAATCTTATTTTGTGTTGCAATTGTAGGTATTAAATTAGTATTATTACTATATAATTCTAAAACTGTTTATACTACATAATCCTTTTACTAATTCTAAAGCATTTACAATTCGAAATTAAACAGTATATACATAATGTACCCTATTAATTTGCTATTAGAATATAATATTATTAGAATATAATATTAAATAATAAATATTAAATATCCTGGATACGAATTTACCATAAATAATACAGTCAATTGAAATTTTCGTTAGTAGCAAGATATAAATTGAGGTGTAAGGAGAGAAAATACATATTTTACTACAAAAAAATGTGGAGACTTTGGAACGAAGACACGGAAGGCGAGAAAAGTGGATAATAAATAAATAAATAATGGTAAGTGTGAATCGGAGGCGGACAATGTAAATGGTGTGGCGCTAAAAAAAAAAACATCTTGGAATTGAAGCTAAGCAAATAGTGTTAAGTGTATACAGTAATTTACGAGAAGAAAGTACAGAACATACGGATAAGGACGTAATGAAGAGAACGTCAAAATTAACTGGTGTGTGCTTCGGCACAGTTTACAATATAGTAAACCATGGCATTCAGAACAGAAAAGTTAGAAGTGATAAAGGATGTATAAGAAAAGTACCAAATTGGGAGGTCGACATCATTCGGCGAACAGTATACGGTATGTATAAGCAGGGTGAAATTGCAACATTAGATAGCTTACAAAGAAATCTTAAACAGAATACAGAAATTCAAGCATCTAGATCAACAATATGGCGAACATTCAAGCAAAATGGATTTCAACTTGGGACAATAGATAAACGACGTGTTATAATGGAATCGCCGAGAATACAAAAATTGCGACAATAATATTTAATTGAAATGAAAAAATTCTGAAATGAGGGACGGTTTATTTGTTACCTAGACGAAACCTGGTACGACACTTACGATACCGTAAATAAAGGTTGTACTGATAATTCACAGGAGTGTTCCCCCTCCGCCCATCCAGAGGAAAAAGGATTATTATTTTACACGCTGGTTCTGATAGTGGTTGGGTAGGCCAAGTGTTACTTTCTGCAAGAAACATAAAAAATTGTAATCTTGACTATCACGAAGATATGACAGCCCAAGTATTTGAAGAGTGGTTCCAGAAAAAATCTCTTGCCAGTGTTACCTGAACGAAGTGTTATTGTTATGGATGTTGCTTCATACCACTCACGACAGGTTAAGACGTTACCAAATTCGAATAGTACGAAAGCTCAAATATCGGAGTTTTTGCAACAAAATGATCTCTATTATGAAGAAGGCTACACAAAACAACAATTATTAGAAGTGTTTAAAACAAAAACTTTTCAAAAGGAATATGTTGTTGATAGTATGGCCATCGCCGCAGGGCATACAGTTTTACGTTTGCCGTCATATTACTGTATACTTAATCCCATCGAATTAATTTGGAGCCAACTGAAAGAAAATGTTCGCCGCACTAATAATAGTCCCAAATCTAGGGAGGCAGTTTTAAATCGAATTAGAGAAGTGATTGCCAATATAACACCAGAAAAATGGAAAAATTGCATTAAACAAAACATGAAACATTATAGACCAAATATTATGTATTTATATATATATTCGCAATTTTAAATGTATCTATTATTATATTAAGCTATCAATTATTGTTAGAATTACATTGTTATTTAATATGTATTTAATCCTTACAACACAAAATAAGATTAAACTACGTTCATAGTTTTCTTGTATTATACATATATTAATTATTGTATTTAAAAAAGAATTACACGAACATCACAAAATACGCCCCTGTGCAAGTCCCAGCTTATAGCATTGTTTGTTTACCCAAACGTTTTACCTGCTCAATAGTCAGATTAAAATAAGTGAAACGGACTATTGTTTCATATTAATAATTCCTTTAAATCACTTTTTAGTTGAGCATAAGGAGTATTGTAGAACATGAACATTCATTGAAATGAGTCCAAGAAGAAAATAATACATCAGTTGTTCTATTTACAAAATTGGCCGTGTATCTTTTTCAGTAGATTGGTCAGGAACTCAGTGAATACGCTTTATAACAGTCATGCACAGACCCCGGCCCTCTGTCAATATGCGTGTGACCGGCCAGCAAATTAAACTCTTCTATGCATTTGTATGGAATACTGCAATATTTTAACAACAGGGGCCAACTCAAAATCTTTAAGGTCTATTAGCAAGTGGTGATAATTTAGAATGTGCTTATTTCTAATCGCGTTTGACTCCGTGATTGAGTAGGTTCGCGCTGTGTGAATAAGAGACGTATAAGTGGAGAGATGGCACGCTATGGTACTACGCCGATCGAGAAAATTCGGGTTGAGCCCGGACGTGTTCGGGCGAATGCAAGTAAATTAGTAAAGCGTACGACGCATGCCTTGCGCAACTTTTATTCAATACTTTATTGTTTGTTTCTTGTGCAAACCAATTTTCTAAGCAATAATGCTTATTACCTTATAATCCACTTTTGATCTTATTTATAAGGAATACGCAATAAGCTACTTACAACGATTTTCTTGTTTAGATATTTACGTAATTCTGTGTTAAACAGACGTAGCATCAACTTCGCTATGGATAGGTCAAGACGAGAAGGTGCTGGCCTTTTACTGATGGCGATTTTGTTAAAGAGTGCTTGGAAGTCGCCTCTAATAAACAGTGACCGGAAACAGCAAAACAGTTTGAGAAAATTCAACTCGATCGAATAATCGTTCAAAGAAGAATCACTGCTTTGTCAGACGGTGCAGCGGATCAATTAACTACCAATGCTAAAAATGTCGAGTTTTTTTCTTTAGTACTCGACGAATTTATTGATATTAGTTTCACAGCTCAGGTCTTAATATTTCTAGGCGGTGGAACTGAAGATTTTGAAGTTAGTGCAGAACTGGTTGGGATAAGTTCATTGACTAATCAAACCAAAAGGAGTAATATGCTCAAAGACGTTTTGGAGCAGTGTTCCAAAATGAATTTGGAATAATTCCAGATAATTTGAGGAAATTATCTGGTGAAGCATCGATGATCGGAACACATTCGGGGCTAGTCGCTCTATTGAAACAGCATTTGGATACACCCCGAGTGACGCCCGAGAAACCTTAAACGCCCGTATCTCCCTTAGAGCTAGCGGGCCGAAGTTTCACGTGGAAGATACACTAATATAGGAGCTTCGATTGACCTAGTTAGATTTTCGAAACGGCGAAATTTTTGTTTTTTCACATTTCGAAATTCCATTACTTTGGGCTAAAATTTCTACGGCTTGTGTGGATCTCGGCCGTCGGACGTGCTACGACGGTCGTCTAGCGCTCGTTCGAAAGGTCTCGACGAGCGTTTCGAGGGCGCGAAACGTCGACGCTCTAGCTCCAGCCGTTCGGATGCTACGGCGTCCCAAAGTTGAAAAATGAAAATTCATTTTTTCAAATTTGACGCCCGAAAAACCCGCCAAAACGAACAGCTAGAGGCTTCGGAATAGGCGCATTCGATCCGCCGTTCAATTCTCTTTCGAATGCGTACCCACTTCGCGTATCTCAGATGCGTATCTGAGGAGATAAACGCCGAAAACCGGAGCGATGTCGATTTTCCGTCCGATTTCGACCGTCCGTCGCGCTGAGTACATAGACGTGTAAATAAATTGTCTGTAATTGTCAGACAAAACAGATTAATTGTGCTGTCAGTTGTCTTTTTCGGTCTTGTACGAATTATTTGGTTTGATTTTGTCTTATCTTCTTTTCAGAGCTCATTAATTCTCTTTTTCAACTTGTATTATAATAATCACTATTTTAACCTGTTTTCAGTATTAACCGGAAAGCCAAGATGTTTACGTCTGAGCTAGACGCATACATTCTTATGGCCCACTTTCGAAGTGCAACTCGCAACCAGGATGGAACTTGGTCGTACAGTTTACAGTCTTGCTTCGATCAGTTTGTGGAAGCGTTTCCTAATGAAAATGTTAACTATAGAGTTTTCGGCCATCACAAACGTCAGATTATAAATCGTTTTGAGAGAAAAAATTGTATTTGTAAGGATAAACCAACCGAAAGACCTACAACATTAACTGAAGCTGTTGTTAATGATATTGAAGAGCGAATGAATCAAAGCCCCAAGAAATCACTGCGAAGGCTCTCTGCACAGTCAGGTGTAAGTAAAAGTAGTTACGCAAAGGCTCTGCATAAAAATTTACATATGTATCCCTATCGAGTGTCAGTTGTGCAGCAATTGTACCCTCGTGATTATGAACAACGTATACTGTACTGTCAATGGTTCAACGAGCACCTTAATAATAATGATTTGCTGGATCTAACCTTCTTCACTGATGAAGCATGGTTCTATTTATCTGGTTATGTAAATAGCCAGAATTACCGAACGTGGGCTACGGAAAACCCTCACACTTTTGTTGAAAAAGAGTTGCATCCATTAAAAGTTGGAATTTGGATTGCGATATCAAGAAGAAGAATAATAGGGCCAATATTCTTTAACGATACAATTAATGCAGAACGATATCAAACTGACATATTGGCAGAATTTATTAATCAGCTGCATGATGATGAAATAACAAGGGGCTATTTCCAACAAGCACAGACCACCATAGATTATTCGCAACAATTTTATGGAAATCGTATTATAAGCCAAGGCTTGTGGCCACCGAGGAGTCCAGATTTAACACCACCAGATTATTTTCTTTTTGGACAGCTGAAGAATCATGTCTATAAAAACCGATTGCATAATTTGAACGAACTTCAAGAAGCAATTAGGCAAGAAATTCAAAATATAACACAAGAACAGCTCGGCCATGTATTTGAACACATGAAGCGAAGAATAGCATTGTGTTTAGAAGCAAATGGAGAACATTTTCAACAGTTTTTATAAATAAACGTATTTTCTACTCATCAGTGTTATTTTCATTGAATAATAGTGTTTTTAATAACAAGTCTGTAAAAATATAACCTCATTCTGATTTATTGCTTGTCATTATTCAGAACAATATGATCTTGTCGTGGTTTTGTACCACGCCACTGGATTTCACCAACTGTAGATAAATAAAATCCGGATTACCAACTTAATTCGCGTTCGGAATTTCTAGGACACATAGTATATGTATATCAAGTATTTTCGCAAGTAAAAAAAATTAGAAGAGTTTTTAAAAATTGCACATTTTGGGATAACACTCTGTATCTCTTATATTAATAAAAGTACAAAAATAGGGATTTCACCAATCGATTTCTCTTTAAAATCGTGCTCCAGAAGCTTAGGTCAGTTTTTGTCTAATTCCTTTAGAAATATGAGTTTCCTATTCAAGGTATCGAATTTGGCCCACCGTATACACAGATACATATAAAGTAGCGAATAATGTGACAATAAATATACTAACCAATTAATATTGAATGAAAAAAATCAAACTCATCGAATTTAAAAATATTCAAATAAAAAACATATTCCTATATAATTCTGAATAGCAAGAGGTAAGAGACCCCATCATTTATTTATATAATTACCGCAGAATCATTCCAGTCAATGCAAGGTAATTTCGTGTCATAATGTAACGAACAATCACGAAGTAAAGAACATAGACGTGTTCGGGCGCGGAAAATAAACTTTAGTGTTAAGCAGTCACCACAAGAATCATGTCTCGAATGCCTTGCATTCAGCCCATGTTAAGGGTTATCGGTATTCTTGAAAAAGCAGGCTTAGACTCTACTGTAAATATAACAAGGGTACAATTTCTAAAACGCACGTTCCATTTTTGCTGCTACATGCTTGTCGTAATATTGGTTCTTTGGAATATTTTGAATGCCGCAGAAGCTGGTAATGAAACGGCACTAAACCGTATGTTCTGCGCCCTGATTCCTATTGTAAATTTCATAGCCAAAGTAGTTACAACTTTAGTAAATAAAAAATGCGTTTTGTCTATTATGGATGACTTAAGGTCAGAAGTTTTCAATGGACATTCTGAAGAATTGAACAATTATATTAAGCTAGTCTACAAAATTAGCGAGATACTGTGGCAATATTATTCGCTAACCGGAAGTGTATTTCTTCTATCTACTGCCGTATTACCTGTTATAATAGACATTGATGTAATGATAATACCAGCACCATTTGATACGGGAAGATACGATATGATCTACAGGATAATACATCTCGTTACGTTAGTTTATTTAGCTATAAGCAGCCTATGCTATGATTCATTCCTTATAGTATTATTGGCAATCTGTATTACTCAACTGTATATATTAAGAGATAGATTGATGAATGTATTTAAAGATGCAGCATTATCTCAGAGATGCAAGGATGTCGAAACTGTGGATAACAAAGAGATACAAATCATAAAGGAGTGCATTACTTTACACGAAGCTGTAAATCAGTAAGTCTTTCTCGGGGGGGTTTAAGACGAATATCCGATGTTACAGTTTTAGGTTTGTCAACAAACTTAGTGCCATCTTGTCATTTCCTATATTTATCCAATATGTTTCTGGATGTTTTATGATATGCAACGCCATATTGCGTTTAACAATTCTGGTAAGTGCAATTATATATAAATGCCCCATTTTTCACAATAAAAAAAAAAACAATAATTTGTAAGTCCCGGAACCGTGAAAGTTATTGTAGTGCTTTATTTATGTATTAAATGTAAGTTGTTGCAATATTATAGATTTCCCTAATTTTGAAAATTTTAAACAAATACGTGTATGTAATGCGTAATGATACAACAGGGCCAATTAGTTGTGGATAAGAACTACACAGAAAAAAATTGTTGCAATTGTGGCATTTTTGCTTGCAAATTATCAGGCATATAGGGACGGTAACAATTTGTAAGTTGTTAGTGTACAAGATTGTACTAACTCAAATGTCACAAAATTGTGTCAAATGTGATTGTACTTTATGCGCTATTTTAAAACAATTGTAACATACCGTTTTTACACAATCTTGTTAGCATTTTCTTACTAATGAATGTTGTCAAATTAAACTTTCATACTTAGCGCGAAAAATTATCACAACCCTCTGTCAGCGATTTCAACAATAGAGATTCTAACGGCATTGTAATGAGGGCACGCATTCTTTTATGCCCTAAATTAATTAACGATCGTATTTTGTTGAAATACAATTTACTTCACCTTACTAAACAAGAAAATGTGCATTTTAAAGAGAAAAATTTTGTTGAGATTCTTGTAATAATGTCTATCTACAACTTACAATGGAATTGGCATTTATAGACAATTTCATATGCACAGAATTATGTTATTTTCTCAATACAGCGCTACCTATTGTTTTTACAATGATGCGTATTCTTGACACAAATTGTTGTAAAAAATAGGTAACATAACGTTGTTTGAAAATTTCGAATATTTTTTTCTGTGTAGAATATGTAATTCTTACTATAAATTATTGTACGGAATGTGGAACCTACAAAAACAATTTTTGCGTGACAATAAATATTCTTTATTGTAAACATGTGGAATTTTATAATATTCGCTTTCCTTACACAAACCCGCTGTAAAAACATCATACGCAACTTCCTCAAACAGTAAAGTATCATAGCATTACCGCTTTTGTTCCCACCCAGAACCGAAGGTATTATTGTGAAATTAACCACGTTGAATATAGTCCAGTATCAAGTGTTTTAAGCGTTTGTGAAAGACATATTAGGGACTCTGCGTAAATGCATTTCGGTTGTTACGCGTTAAGAACTTTCTTTTCCTTAACGCCCCCACATACTTATTATGCATATTTTTGTAATTTTCGGTAAACTGATCCGTGCGAACCTTTTCTTTGCTAGGTTCCCACGAAGAAGATTTATCTGACGAGAATATTTAGTTTGAAGTGTCTAAGTCTTACAGACGCACCCTGTAATAAGAAAGCACCCACGCGTTTGCTGAATCACAACTGATTAGACCGATAGACACGTCATTAATAACTAAAACTCGAAACGATCCCTTGGTTACTTTGTAATTATACTTAGAGTAAATTCTATACTGTTTAAATTTATGTTAAATAAATTTAGTTAGACGTTATTCAGAGAGTTTGTTTATTGCGTACATTTGCAATCGAAATTATTGAACGAACGGTCAAGACCGATAAGGATATTCAGTTGCTAATAAAAGATCAAATTTAAAACAAAATGAGGATGCGTTAAACAAAAGCATACAACAATTTAATAAATTCGCTAATTCTCTTTATAGCACTTCTTTAAATTTGGAAAGATTGGAAATCGCGAACAATCACATTAGCTATTAGCATATCTCGTCGATGAACTAAGCGAGCAATACGATATTCTAATTAACGCTATAGTTTCCGCTAGAATTAACATAGTGCATCCTGCTGTAATCACTCCAGTTCATTTAATATCAATTTTACATGACAATGTTAAGCTATTAACAGATGGCAGATCTTTTTCATTTCCATTGATCCACCAAAAGGTAACCTAATCGAAATTAGCAAACTATCGATATCTTTCAAGTCTACAATTTAGTTCCTTTACTTATCCCTCACAAATTGGATAAAACGTATGCCTACATTCTAGCAGAATTCTAATACCTAGATCTTGCCGAAGGTAGGATTCAGTATGTACACTTGAGTTCTTTAAACCGATGTGTAAAATGTGTGAAAATAAGCAAGTTTATGCACCAACTGATCATCCCAAGTGTGAAGTCTCTCTAATTACTGAATATCATACCGAAATTCCCGAATCATGCAACACATGCATATTAAAGGGAATCGTTACCGTATGGCATCGATTAACTTAAAATAATCAATTGATTTATGTTCTACCTGAGCCCAATGCATTGACAATCATCTGTCCAAGTATTTCTCCAAAAGACGAATTGACGAAATGTGTAGGCTTACTTTAGCTGGACAAAAGCTGCAGAGCTTATAAAAAGAGTTCACAGCCAACCTGCCAGCCTGATTCTAAAATAACCACGGAATTTCAAAATCTAATACCTTCAGTGCCTAGCACTGAAGATGATTGCTGCACCAAAAAAAAAAAAAACGAATCAATTCCACTATGGGATCTTATTACTTCCAAGCCGTGCATTTTACAAACGTTCGAATGGTTGAGCTTCGAGTCGCTTCCCATCGATTGGATGAATTAAATTCAAGAATTAACGACGACAGAATTGATTAGATCGTTAATAATTAAAACTCGAAACGGCTGCAGGGTTACTTTGTAATTAGACTTAGAGTAAATTTTATACTGTTTAAATTTGTATTAAATAAATTTAGTTAGAAGTTATTCGAAGACCTTGTTTGTTGAGTACATCTGCAAGTCCATAACAATACTTACGGTTGTTGCACCGCTAAAGAAAAAATTTATAGTTAAACGGGAGTCCTGCAATTGGATATTGCATTCAAGTAGTATGTGGTATAAATTCTAATTTGCTTATATGTAAGATTTTTCTGTTTTTGAGTAAGTTTTTTTAGTTATAATAGGCTCTAAGTCAAACTTGAATTATTTCGTTAACTTATACGCTTCTATTGCTTCTTTCTTCTATAATTGTGTTCAGATACTTAAAGGTAACCTCTTCAAACTCTAATAATCCGATTTTTATCTTTCACAGTTTTGTCGTTTTTGTGTTTATCATTATGATAATTTTTATTTATAATTTAGCCTACATCATCTGTTTCGTAAACAACCGAATACTGACGAAACACGAGATAATTGCCAGTTCCTTTTCTCAACTCTTAGACGGTAAAACCTTGATCATTGGAACCTTGTAATTAAACTTGGTTCAGAAAATGGGTATGACGTGCAGCTAACCAGATTAATACATATGCGTTTTATGCAATTCTATATTGTATATTATCCTATTTACATCAAGTATGAAATATTGGATAGTTAGCTTAGAGTATAACTCATCATGAACAAAGGGACTTTGTTAACGTTGGTATATACCCAATGCAAACAAATTTACAATAAAACATTCCATGTTTGCACAACAATTAGTTCTTATTTTCAATTTATCCATCCTCATATGCGAGGGGTTCAGTGTCCGCTGAAGGTTGGTCAAAAAAGGGAATCACCTAGTAACTTCAAAGCAATTGTTAGACATGTTTAAGTGCAATGCGTTTCGGCGGTATTATGATGATGCAGATAAGCCACGGACACAACTCTACACGCCAGAAACCAACTGTTAATCAACAAAAAGAGTCTTTCCTGGTGAAGATGATTCCATTAAGAGAAAAGGTTATATCGATAATTTTTTTGCAAAAAGACCATTGCGAGACAGTAGAATTTTGATTCATTTGACCGATTTGACGATGAAAAAGAGACCTCAATTCACTCGGTAGCAACTGCGATGGTAAAATTAATCTAGTTAATGCACGCATTAGTGCTCCAGCCACCAGATTTGGCCCACAGCGAATTATTTTTTTTTTTTTTTCAAAATAGCTTGACGGAAAGCGGTTCGCGTCAAACGAAGAGGTTGTTACTAGAGTTCGACAAATTCTATTATTTGGATAGCTTAAAAAAATTGGAACATGTGGATACAAGTAAATTATATTTGTATGTATGTCGGGAAATAAATTTATTCGATGCAAAATAATTGCCTTGTCTTCTTCTTAACACAGGTACTTGTGATACTATCCTCGTGCATCTTGAATAACGAACAACATCTTGACATATGATGCCAGTGACATAGAATTTTAGCGTATGTTCTTGGTGTGCACTGTACTAAAGGACAATCTAGTCATAAAGCCATTATATTATGCATACATATATCATTATGTAATTCATGTGTTCTGGATACAATTTAAAATTTAAGCATAAAAGTTTAAGACGTATACTTTGTTGTAGGGAGAAACAGGAACAGCAACTGTTATAAGCATCGCCTCTTGGGCGGGTATAGTCTTTTTCCAATTAGCGGTCTACCATTGGCTGGGCAATGAAATAACTTTAAAGGTTTGTATGTAAAGAACTCTTGAAGAACTTGTCGATTTGCACAGTCTATTAAAGCGTTCAATTTCTGGAAGTATGTTCCCAAATTTAATTTTCAAAAATTTTCACTTCTCATGAGAAATAATACTGGCTGGTGATGCTAGCGTTTTAGTGGAAAGGCTGAAAACCAAAACACCGATTTCCGCGGAAATAGTTGCCAAATATAAGACCGACAAATAAATTAACCGTTACATTGTTTATGCCTACATGTGTTGCAAGATAAGCCAACGGTTGAAGAAAGTTTATTTATTTTCCAAACAAAAATGAAGACTGCATGCCATAGGTATTTGCAACTTCACAGGCCGATCTTCCACAGACAGAGTAACAGAGCAATCCGAAACGTTAAAGTAAAAGTGTGATGATAAGAAAAGACTTTTGCTTTGATCGTTCTATATCTAGCGATAGTCTTTGAGTTTTTATAACGGATCTTCCACAACACTATTGCTAAAAAAATTGCGTCTAGAAATCTAAAAAATTCGATAATTTTACGTAATATAGTATTAAATTTTTCTCTGGCTGAAGCACTTTCTTCGCCATCTAAAATATGTAGCTATAACCATCCGCACGCATGTAGTCTTGATAGTTCATACGTTAGGTTGTATTTCTTCCAAAACTGAAGAAACATTGTCTAATTTTGCGAAAGGTATATTGCACGGACTTAATATTATCGGTAAATCAGATATAGGGTATCCTTCGGGTTTTTCTTAAATTCATGTGTTGTTCTGTTTACATGGCTCCTACACTTACACGGTTTGAAACGTAATAAACTATTATCGCAAAGTAAACACCTGATTCCTTCACCATTATGTTGCATTGTTGGTAAGTTGCATTGCAGACAAGTTGCATTTCTGCACATTTTTAATATTTTCCATTCGATTCCAACGCTTATCAACTTCGCACTGCGATATGTGTTACACATACTACACAGCATAGAAAGCCAGGAAGTGCCGACATATAATGAAGCAGCTCGGTGACCCGTCAACTTCTCGCGGTGAAACACCACTGGAAGGAAGGCAAGTGAGAATGTTGCCTCTATTCATAATTTATCGAACTAGCAAGCTTGTCAAGTAGTTACTAGTGTAGAAGAGTTTCTATTTTTTTTAATGTTTAAAGATCTAAAAAGTGAGATTATTGACGCGTAGAACGGGACGTCCCACCATCACAGGCCGTCTTTGGCATCTCATAGCGTGTGGTTTGCAACGTAGGCGTCTTGCCAAAAAAACCTTTATTGTGGAGGAAAACCCGAATCGCACGTCTGAAGTTTGGAAAGACGTATTTAAATTGGATCATACAAAATGGAAAACAGTATCATTTTCTGACGAAAGCAAGTTAGATTTATTTAATTCCGATGAATAAACCAGATGGACGGGCCGAAGACGAAGAAGAAGGTAGGCGAAAGACTAAATCCTCGTTGCACTCACCCATCTGTGCAACATAATGGCGGTAGTGTAACAGTAACATAATGGCGTGGCGTTCGGCATGGATCTACTTCATAGAATTTAAACAATGGATGAATTTTTACGTAAAAAAATAAAAATATTAGATTACTCAATGCCTCGAAATGATGTGAGGACGTCGTACGCAATAAGGGATATAAGTCCCTGTTAATCAAAAATAACATATGATTTAAATAAATTTAAATAAAATGTTGCTCAACTTTTGTCCGGTCTTATAAATAATCTCGTATTTATAAAATGCCTTATAATTATATCTTCATATTTTTTTATGTTTATAAATGTTTACATTATGGAGAATTTCATAAATATTAATTAAAATGCTGAGTATAATAATTGACTAAAATCTATTTATGTCTTCATTTATGTCCGACAATGTATTACGTATTCGTATTATATATAGCAACTTCACTTCAATGGGTGAAATTTTAAATTCAGCACTATTGCATGAAGTAAAGTTGGTATTTATTGCATATAACATAAACCAAAATAAAGTTACTAAAGTAAATAAATAGGCTATAAGTGCGCCGTCAATACTGCTTTGTATAAAAAGAAAGACGTTTAAGTAGATGTTATATCTACTTAAATTATATACTTTTAAGGTAAAGCAATGACATCAATATCCTTTTTTTTTATAAAAGCCCATTGAATTATCAAGAACTTCCAACTTAGCATTTTGTAACTAATCAATTACTTGCTGTTCATACAAAAAAAATATTGTGTCATTTCATGTAAGTGCTTGTAAATCCTTTGAATATCTAATTCAATCTCAAAGTGCTCCTAAGCATATTCGTCATATTGGCATTGTTTGAAAATTGTTAACATATTTTTCAGAATTGTGAATCTGGTTTCAGAGCGCCGAACTTATAGATGCGTGTTACATGTCGGAATGGTATATGTTAAACAGGAAATCCCAGAAGCTACTGATGATATTGATGGAGCGCGCTAGAAGACCTTTGGTTATTCAATTGTATAAGATTGTATTTATCTCACTTGAGTCTCTTGGTATAGTAAGTGGTTTTATATAAAACGACAACTTTAGTGTCATAACTTGTGCTATGTTTTAGATAATTCGCTGGTCGTATTCCCTGTTTGCTTTAATCAAAGCTAAGTACAGCTAGATTCTTCAAAATTGTATGAAATTTAATGTCTAATACTCACTTATATTATATTTATTAACAACAAAGCACGTCGCAAAATAAATACATTCTGTTTATCTCATTTCTGCTTGTACTTACTATTACCTATTTTTAAACTAAAAAATATTTCTGATAGAGAAGATGAGAATTCTAAAAGATGCTAAATCGATAAGCTAAAACATCTCATAAATGAATAGAATGTAAGAATGTAACGATAATTTTCTCGGATCTATAAAATAAAAGGAACAATGTTAGAAAATATTTATTAGCAATAATATTATAATAAAATATAAACTAAAACTAAACGAATTCTAATACATGGCATGCAGGAAAGTAAAAATATATTTTGTAAAGACATGTCGGGAAGTACCAGGCCTGGAAAGCAGAACATTGGCGTGTTTAGACAGCTTTTTCTTCCTTTTTGTGGGAGGTGTCTAACATACAAACGACGAAGAACTATGATCGCTGCCTCTATAACTGTCTGATGAATATTGAAACGGTTCTTCATCAGAGAGGACTTTGTTTAGCAGGTTTTGTATTCTACTGTGCCCTTTTTCATATTCGCCCATTTTGAAATAAGTATTTTACACAAATTGTACGAAATATTTATCAGCCAAACACTTGGAAAAGGTTAAACTAAACCACTGAAACCACTAACCACTGATCCTAAGTTGTATCCCTATATCCGTCAACACTAAACTAAATGCACAATGCACGTTTGTAGTCGAAGATGTAACTTGCAACGAACAAGAACAGACCTGAACAAACCTACAAACTGTGAATCGCGCGTTCACCATGCGCCCCAGACATGAAAAAATTAGTTTACTGAGCCGCGTGAATCACACGCGATTCATGCGCGAAAAACGTATTTAAAAAATAAAACTTTTATAAACGTCTTCATATATATTTATTTTGTGCTCTATAATGCCACACAAGACAAAAATATAGAGTGGCCTGGAGGACACCAAAAATTTATATGTATTTGACTAATAAATATTATTCCGCAGTGTTTTCTATATTTGATTCATTAACTGTTTATTTTTGTAATGATTATGTAACCTAGCTAGTTTTAAAACTGCCGCCAAAAAGTAAATTCGAAAAATTATTACGTAAGCATTTGCAATAATTAAAATTAAAATTTAATTATTTACTCTTACGAATTAAAAAATAGATCATATTTCCTAACAATCATTCATCAATATTTTTAGACAATTTTTTCGATCAGGGCAAATTAAAAAAAATAAATTTGCGTTGCTTCCCGAAGTCGGATAGATGGATCTATATTTTATAAAAATTTGCAGCTTCCAACAAAATAAGTCAAATTTACAAACTTGGAATCTGCTTAATTTCTAGTATATGGCTAACGTATGCTCATTCTGAGACACCTCGTATAGTTCATATGCATAATTAATTGAACACTATCCATAGTAGCCAAATAGATGAAACGTAAGAAACAAAATATGTTTGTAGAGGTATATCAAATAAAGTGGTAATAAATATATAATCTTCTAATATTTAAGAAAACACCCTCTTATATAATCCGGAATCATAAGAGATGGGATAAACACCATATTTTATTTATATAATTACTCCAATTAATGCAAGAGCTAACATAACAATAGGGAGGGCACTCGGAGAAATGTGCATTCACATTCCATTTGATATCGTCAGAGCGTAGCGAACGATCGAGAAGTAGAGAACGTAGATATACTCTGATGCCGAAAATGAATTTCGTGTACTAAGCGGTCATCATAAGAGCACAACGCGCAAAAAGAATTTAAAATGTCTCGAATGTCTTGTATTCAACCTATAGTTAGGGTTATCGGTATACTTAGAAAGGGAGGCTTACAGTCAACTGAAAATACAACAAAGGTGCAACTTCTAAAACGCACATTCCATTTCTCATATTACCTGCTCATTGTAATATCGATTATTATGAACATGATGAAAGCCGCAGAAAGTGGCAATGAAATAGCGCTAAACCGTATGTTCTGCGTCCTGGTTCCCGTAGTAAACTTCATAGCGAAAGTAGTTTCAAACTTATCAAACAAGGAATGCATTCTGTCAATTCTGGATGACTTGAAGTCAAACGCTTTTAATGGACACACTGAAGAACTGAACGATTACGTTAAGCTAGTGTATAGAATTAGCGAAATACTATGGCAATATTATTCGTTAACCGTAACTGTATTTCTACTATTTGCAGCTGTGTTACCTATTATAATAGACATTGATATAATGATGATACCAGCGCCGTTTGATATGGGAAGATATGATATCGTTTACAAGTTGATACATCTTGTTACAACAATTTATTTGAGTATAAGTAATCTATGTTACGATTCATTTTTTATGATATTGATGGCAATTTGCATTGCTCAACTGCATATATTAAGTGATAGATTAATGAATGTATTTCAAGATGCGGAATCGCCTCGAAAGAGTAAGGATGCCAAAACCAAGAGTACAGAAGAGATGCGAATCTTAAAAGAGTGCGTTATTTTACACGAAGCTATAAATCAGTAAGTGTTCGCACGCAGTTTATAACTTATCCAATATTAATCGTTTTAGGTTTGTGAGCAAGCTTAGTACTATTTTGTCGTTTCCTATATTTATGCAGTATGTATCTGGATGTTTTATGATATGTAACGCTATCTTGCGATTAACAATTCTGGTAAGTGCAGTTATACATACATAAATGTGGCATATTTTTTACATGTAAAACGAAAAATAGTAGTTCTAATTCATGAACATTATTGCAAAATGCGCTGCTTTGTTTGTACATCTGTTTCAATGTACATGTTTAGATCTGAAAAGTTTAAACAAATACGTACAGAATAATACATGTAATTACTAATTAAAGAAGAACTGAGTGCTATAAATTACTGCAGGCGATGGGGAACCTAGAAAGTTTGTTACAACCTAAGAATATGGATAATGTCTTATTTATGTCAAAATATGTTTTTCCTTTTCAAATATAAAAACTGATTTCAAGAAACACCATGCGCTGCTTTTTTAAAGAAAAATGTAAACGTTACCGTAAATTACTAAGTAATAATAATACTAAGTAATAATTCTAAGTAAAAGCAGATTTAACAGAGAACTTAAATACATAAAAAGCGTAGTTATCTAGAACGGTTACTCTTCTATAGAAGTCGATCGCATGTTTAAGAAAGTCCAGCATAGGCTTTACGTAAGAAATTCCATGACCTCTAAGGTTTTCAAGAGCCATGATATGAACTTACGCTTTAGTTCGCGCAACACACCCTTCTCGGTAATCCTAATGATAAACCGAAAATGAGAGAAGGGTCTGGCATTTTATAAAAAATAAGACGCGTGGGGAGGAGGCGAGGTTAATAGACGCTTGTAAAAGATATTTCTTCTTGAAAGAAAGAACGGCACATGCTTGGTATGTTTTCACACGTTGCAGATTCAAGACGTGCGGGAAGTAGAAATAGGCACTTGGAACGAATATATATTATCTAGGAAGTAGGGATGGTGCATGCATATTGATGATGAGCACCATTCGTGTCCTCGAAACGGCCGCCCAGAACTAATTATTATATGACTATACAGTCTTATTCGGATATAGTACGAAAAAAAAAATTAGGTGAAAGAAACGCATGAGTAATGCCTAAATACAAAATATTATGGTTCTATGTGCACGAAGTAACGAGAAAATGATTTTTCTTTATTCGAGTCCGACTCTGTCTTAGTTAACATATGGGAATCACCGGCAGTCGCTGAAGCAGCGTTCGGATATCCATTTAGTATGCACATAGCATTCACCGTCATTACACGCAATTGCAATGGCATCCTATACGAATATCGAATACACCGATATGATTTTGATTTATGGCGAAACAGGACAAAATAGTCTTGCGGCAGAAAATTTGTACGCGGAACGGTTTCCCAATCGGCGGCATCCATCATCCGAGACAATTGTGAGAACCGTGTATCGACTTCGAGAAACAGGATCAGTAATTCCACGTTTCGAAGGTGGAAAGATTTCCACAATGGATTGGACGTGGAAGTCGTACTCCATGGCCACCTCGTAGTCCCGATCTAAATCCATTAGACTTTTTTCTGTGGCGATACATGAAAAGCTTGGTATATGATCGTCGCCCTGATATTGAAAATGTCGAAGATCTGCGAAATCGCATTTATGTTGCAGCTCAACGCATTCGCGAAGACATGGTAAATTTTACTCGTGTGCATAATAACTTTCGTCGCCGAATTGATGCCTGTATTAGAGCTCACGGTGGACATTTCGAACATTTTTTACATTAATAAATTATTTTGTCCTGTTACGCCTAGATCGGTCCTTGTTAGGACCACCACAAATTTCATAAAAAGAAAAAGAATGTATAACTACAAATAACTCAAAACCCGACATTTCGGATGCATTAACGTTAAACATTAAGAACGCAAATCTTATGGTTATCGGCATATTCAATGTAAACACACAAACACTTCGACATCAGCTGTACGACAGACTAATGCATTTCAATAGACTATTCATTATTCATAGCATCTACAATGCTTTATCGCTTTTTATTTGCATCTGGGTTAACTTTGATTCATCAGCGGTATTTGTATAATATAGGAGAAACGAAGATATGGACCGGCTTTACCTGCATTTTGGGCCCTAAAATTTGAACAAAATGTATATGTTACAAATAAATTTCTTTTTAAATTTTCAGTAACACATTGATAGGTAGTCTTCAGATTTCGGTAGCTTACGTGCTATTTACAGGTAACCCTGTATAGTAAATTAAACTTGTATGGTGCGGAGGGTGTTGTTTGCCGAGAGTAATTTGTAGTGCGAACAGTTTCTTTTATTAATTTTCATCCATTATTTGAAATAATTTCTGTTTGATAATTTTTCTATTTAAGGAAAGATTTTAGTAATTTAATTTAAGTTCCAAAGCTCTATTAGAACAATCCGTTTACTTCGTCTAAGTTTCTACTAAAAACTTACCTGGCTGACACGGTTTAGCTTTGCAGGTATTTCTCGTAATTTTTATATGTAATCGCAAAGCTTCCCGAATTATATATATAATGTTCTGATAACATAATAAATGTCATATTGTTTGATAAGCATTTTCGCCTATATGGGCTGATCGAAAAAAGCGAATCACGCGACAACTTTAGTGCGTTATTATTAACGTAATGGATTCACGATGAAGAGAAACCTCTTTTGATGGATTTTATTATTTATTACTGTATATGTTACAACGTTTAAACTTATACTAGCTTTTGTATAACAGCTCTGGTGATATATGTCATGTACTGCCGTGTACTGTCGTCTTAGATCTACTTTCTTAATTTATATTGAAAATATGTGTATCGGTGTAAACAACAAAGTTCAAAGATAACATAAACGGAACTGCAAAATAGATGAATTAAGAAGAATAAACATATTTGAATTTGAAATGTAAATAACAAATTTAAGAGGAAATGCGGCGAGCCTTGGTATTTACTGCGATAACTTGATGAATACTAATAGTAAATAAAAATACATCAATAAGATAAAGATATTTGGTATATACATTACATTAACAATAGGATGAAACACAATAGGATACAAAGTGCATTACATTAATTTTTAATTCCTCCGTCTAGAAATCCACCAGTATAATACGGGTTTTATACGTTAATTTCTAGTTTATAATTCTTGTGTTTATAATTTGTTCCCCAATCACCCATTTTCTCAGAAATATCGGAATTGGAAGCTAAAAATTTACGGAAATTAACTTACATATTTGGTTCCATCTAGCCGTGCTAATAAACTGCCTTCATCAAGGAAAAGATATTCAGTAATGAACATCAAACCCTTGAAACGCAATTTTTTTAGGAAACACAATTTTTCTTCTGTATCTACCGTAATTTAGGGTATCTCTAATAATGAAATTAAAAAAAGCATATTTTCAAACACGGCCTCTCCAACTGGTGAATCTATCCGCGGGGGTTGTAGTGTTAATACAATAATTATTCAACAGTAAACAAAGAGGCCTGACGTTAACGCTTTTAAACTATTAATATAAAATTTTGAGTACTTCAACTCAACTTCAATTCAACTCTTACAGTCAAAGGAGAGCCTGCATATCCATAAATATTTTCGAAAAATGTCTTATGGCCTTTATTACGTTATCTAAAAATGTAGACCTTCTAGCTTCCACTGCCGTAACTCTACAAATCAAAGAAATTAGTACATTTATATACTTAGAGTTGACAATATTTATACTATACCTATGTATATGCACAATTGCAAACAGTATCAAATGAATAAATAAACAAGCATGTGACAAAGAACAGCGTTTAAGTTTCAGTCAATAATAAGACATTATTATTTTGAAAACTATGCATTTCTTCCCTTCAACTTTCTAAGAGAAAACCAAAACAAATTTTCAGGTTAAGTGGACACAAAATTTAAAACTTAAGTAACTAGTTATTATAAAATATTATTATGAAAATTCCTTTCGCTAAACTTACTTTCAATAAAGGAATCATTACATAATTACATCATTATAAATGTCCGAAATAATCGCCGCGAAACAATGTTCAATCTAACCAGATTCTATACGAATAATAAGCAGATATCCATTAAAATTTATGATGATCTGTATCTATAAAACTTCCAATATATTCTCATGTAGTTGCATCTATCGGCTTGCATTTGCCCAATTTCCTGCTCCCTCGTCATCTCTGACATAAAAGTTTTAGCGCTCTTCTAAAATTATTCGGATCCCTTCTTTATTACACGAAATATACAATATTTTTGCAGCTAACAGAAGTTTACCTTTGCTTGTTGATACCCAGCAATACCTGATTTTCTCTTATTCATAAAACGCATACGTAAAGGACTTCATAATTAAGATCAAATCCATAATAAACAGAGGGATGTTATTAATGTTAGCATAACATTAAGATATTCCTAACACAAACAAATTTGTCATAAAACATTGCAATGTTGTAAGACTGTTACAATGTTAAGAAGTCTCCATTGCACCTGTGACGCTATACCCGAATTCTTCAATTTCTAAGTAGCTGTCTGGTTATAACAATAATGAACTCAGGAAGTATCGAATTAAATATAATACCTAAAAACGACCATTTAAATATAAAATTACAATCAATATCTCAGGGATTAACTGTCTCAGCGCCACCCACACATCACTTTCTGTGACCTCGGTTTGATCGATTTCTGAAACATAATTCCTGCACCGCTTGCGCCATGCTACATTTAAAATGAATAGTTTTCGAATGTATTTCGATATCATTGTATTTTTTGTTAGAAAATTATCAAAATTTACAATCGTCAACATGTCTGAATGATGGACTGAGATGAAACTAATTTTATATTTAATTTTAAGTCAAATTGTCTTCGAAGTCACTTATGCCTGGGTGTATTTTCAATAAGATGGTATCAAATTCCAGAAGTCTGTTTGTAATTCAAAGTGTGAGTCACGTTTATTGCTTAGAAGTAGCTGGTTTATAGAAAGAAATCACATAAACATAGCATCTATGTATTGGAACTTCGCCACATCAAGTTAGTTTTCGTCTAAAAATTGACATTCCTGAATTCCACGATGTTATGTTGTTTCTTATTGAATAAAACAACATCAATTAATTGTGAACACTATACTTTATTATTTATTAACTATGAAAAAAACAACACAAAACAATGCATCAGCTCTGACTGTTTGCTTGCGACCCCATTGCCGAGCCGTAATCGTGGGGGTCTTAGCTCCAGTGTAATGCATAAGTATAGTACAGTGACCTACATATATGTATAACACCTCCCTTTCTTACTTAAGTTAATTTCTTTATTCTATATACCTAACTAATACAAATCTACTTAATGTTCGTAGTCTTTTAAAAAAAAAGGTGGTTTTTTGTTTCTCACAGGACGAGCGTTGGTTCTGAGTGTGAGTATACTAT
>JAIOKQ010000298.1:0-58080 GCA_020654165.1 Oryctes rhinoceros | reverse complement strand
GATGTGCCCGACCAGTAGCGTCGATGCGAGAGCAGAGTAGGGTAAACTCCGCTCTCGCATAAGTAGTAAAAATAAACGATGCATTTAGTTGCCGTTCTAACGTGTTAAAGTATACGTTGAAAATGTTGCGAGGTCGTAAAAATAATGCGTCAAATCGGTTGTCTGCTACCGTAGTAAATAAATTTATAGATCGGTTTCCCGATTTAATATATGACGGTAAGGCAGTGAAATGTTTAGTTTGTGAAACAACTTTATTATCTTGGAAAGCGAGTCAGTGTCAAAGACATATAAATAGTGACAAACATAAATTGAAAAAGATTAGACGCAAATCATATAATGAATTTGTGGTTGATTTAACAATGATGCTAATTGCGACCAATATAGCAATACATAAATACAATAAATCCAACACCCAATGTTTCGCCAGTTTTGGAATAAATAAAATCCTACGTGGAAATTACCATCTAAAAATACGCTACACAATTACGTACCATCAGTGCGTGAAAGAATCGTAAATTTTACGAAAAAAACGGTGAAAAATAAATACCTTTGGTTGACAATGGACGAAACTACAGATATTAAAAAACAGTCCATCCTATCCATTGTCGTAAGGACGCTGACCCCACAAGGATCTTCTGACCCTTATTTACTAGCCTGTAAACGAATGCAAGATTGTACTGCCACGGCGATACGTAGTGTATTAATAGAAACACTACACAAATTTGAAATTTTACCGGAGCAACTGTTAATGTTAGTTACCGATGCTGCCGCGATTATGTGTTCCACAGCAAAATTACTCAAAACGATTCAACCAAACCTGCTGCACGTCACATGTTTGCTTCACGCTTTACACCTTGTAACAAACATTATAGGACAAACGAAAGCGGTTTTCCTTAAATCTCCGAGAACGTATTCGGCCTATTTCATTCGCAGTGTCCTGACATACCCGAGCCGCCGCAACCAATTCTTATACGATGGGGTACGTGGTTAGAAGCAGCATTCTATTATTATAAACATTTTGAAAAAATTAAATCAGTAGTTTTACAACTAGACGGCAAAGAAGCGGCTGCAATAAGGCTCAGTCAGGTTCAATTTAAAAATCCTCAAGTTGCAGCAAATTTCAAAATTATTTACGACAGTTACGTTCCAATAGTGGATGCAATAAAAAAGTTACAGAACAGTGCGCTGTCCTTATCGGACTCATTAGCAATTATTGACCACGTAGAATTAGCGCTGCATATCCTTGATGATGAAAAAAGTGTTTGTGTTCGTGAAAAATTTAATAGTGTATTAGATAAAAATGTAGATTTTACAAAATTACGGCAACTTTTTACCAATACTGAAGATATGTTGTACAGATACAAAGAGCACTTTAACTATGCAAATATAACATCTCTCAACGTCGAACAATCCTTTTCAGCATATAAGCATTTATTTACGTCGTTACGTACGAACCTTTCCGAGACTAATACAGAAACATATATGATGGTGCAATTACTTCATCGCGCACATCCGGATATTTCTGCAACAATGTAAACATGTTAGGTAAGTTATTTATGTTTTTTCTTAACGTTTTGTAAAGTGATTCAATATATTTATTTTTAAATAAGCGCACTGTTAGTCTGGTAAACTCTCCACGCAACGCCAATGCTCGGGTACATCGTTTGGACTCTTTAGAAATTACTCACATGCGCACAATCGGTTAAGCTAATAAACGATATTTCAGGTACTTGGTAACCACTTCCAATTTCACGAGAAGTATTAAGCTTATTCTTTTTAGTCTTCTAATCTTCTAAGTCTTAAGCTTAAGACGTTAAGCTTATTCTTCAAGGTCTCTTTGCGGACAAGGACATCAGTTAAGATCACTTCATGTAGAAAAACAGGTATCGGTGGGAAGTAGAAGAACGCGTACTGAATTTGTAAATGACAGTTCTAAGAAACGGCGATAAATAAGAAAATGTAAGAAGTGCAACAGATGTAATATTTTTATTTTGTTTTTTTATTTTATTTCTATTTAATTTATTTTAAGTACGAAGCAGTAAAGATCGTTGTGTTCCCTTTTTGCTTCTAAATTACATTAATTTTGTTAACATTCATATTTGTTTATTAACATTTGTTCAGCAACAAGTATACCTAAAAAAGCCTCAATTGAGTGAAGCAGCGGGAGGCCAAATCGTTTTACTACACAGACAGGGAATATCGCAAAGGAACATCACAAAACAAATGAAATGTTCAAAAACAAGTGAAAGTGTGCAGTGCAAAACACCGTAAAAAGATTCTTACAAACAGGATCGTATAATAACCGACTTAGAAGTGGAAGAAGGAGACTGACATCGAGTAGAGAAGACAGAATGTTACAGCGAATCGCATTGCGAGACAGAAGAACTTCGAAACAACTCTCTGCAGACCTTCGAGACCAGCATGTTATTGAAATTTCAGCACGTACGATACGAAGATGGTTGGTGTCAGCAAATTTACATGGACGTAGACAGCGACGCGAATTTCTTTTCAGAGAGAGGCAAGGGAAACTACGCCTTGCTTAGGCACAAAAATATAAAAATTGGAGAGAAAACGATTGGCAGAAAGTTGTAGGGTCTGATGAATCTAATATAGAGGTAAGAAATTGGCATGTCTAAACTTACATTTACTTACCACGAAAACAATAATTTCATAATTCATTAGAAAATAAGAAAACATGAACTTAAAAAATTGTTTTGTTTATTAGCAGTTATTCAGCACGCCTGGCGTACGTGAGAAGGAGACGGGGGGAAGAGTATCGCTCACAATATATAGTTAATACTGAATGAACGGCAAATGCGGTACATTGAAATGTTGGAAGAAGTACTGGAGCCATCCATTGTAAAATTTTATGAATTAAAGAAAACAAGGTACCATTACTAGAATGGCCTCCCCAATCGCTTGAAATAAGATATCATCACAAGCTGATCTTAAAAAAAATAATTTTGCAAGAATGGCAATTAATTTTGCCAGGTATCTGTAAAAAATTAATATCCAGTATGCCAAAGAGGGTAAAAGCCGTAATAAAAACTAAAGGAGGTACAAGTAAGTTCAAGTTATAGAAATAAGAGGCTTAATATTCCATAAAGTATACGAACTTTTAGAGGAAGCTATAGAAGAGCAATGCAGCACGGCAGTATTTTCGTGTTAAATAAAAGTACGTTAAATACAAGTTTTATAATTAGTCAGCTAGTACAGAAACGCAGGTACTCTACTTACATATTTATCGTTTCGTGTAGAATTACGCATTCAGTTAAAAGTTCATCTATTCGTTTACATCTTCCTTGGACGATTCTTCTAGAATCTTCATAGACGTAGACGAGTCGTTCACGTAATATATTCAATTGTGCAATGCATATTCCCATTATGGACACATAAAGTACATCAAAACATACAGAATTTAAACCCATGTAAGCCGTTATAATTAGGTGCAGATTTTCGTACAACATTTTAAATCTACCCAACTTTATAGGGCTCGGAATTAATATTCGCAGGCTGGTGACCAACGGCAAAACACACGAAATAATCATAACAATAATAATGGACACCCCAAAAGTTTTTAGTATTATTCTTCCGATTCTATTCACCAACTGAATATGCTCATTTAATTTATCATTGTGCACGTTGAAGGCGTCCGAATTTAGATCATCTAGAAGTGAACCAAAACGTTCCTTATTGACGACAATCGTTAATCCTTTCGCTACTAAGTTTATCTCAGGAATAAGGATGCAGATCATTTGATTTAGAAACATTGCATCCCCATTTTTAATCGCGTTAATAGCGTTTATCGTCACTAGAGTTGTAACATAGATGTTAGCTACGAAATGTGCTATTAGTTTAGGTTTGTTAAATTTATGCACATCCTTTGGAAGTAGCAATCCTTCTTTTGTGAGTATAAAACTTGTTTTAGATACTGCTTCCATGCAACTAATTTTGCCCATTTTATATATCGAAAAATCCGAAGTATGAGGGGACGTGTTACGGTATAAGAGTCATATTAAAAAGCGCTTGTATTTACATACATACACTGGCCTACTAGAGAAATTATTTTCTGCTATTAAGGAATTATCTATAATAGCCTTTAATGTAAGTAGCGCGCTGCCGTTTAGATAAATGTAATTATTGAACTTACATCGGTACTCTTTATTCTATTACAATCGAAGTTATAACAAACGCGGAGCGTTATATTATACGCGTTTGTAAGACATCAGGAACGGTTTTTTAATTAACAAAGTAATACCTTAGACAGTACCTTGAGTTACACATAGGTAACGCACTTTTTGGTTGAATTATTTTTAAGCAATTTAGAGAAGAATGATGCATTGCGAACAAGTGTTAATTCACTAAAGCTCTGGTATAGTTATGTGTGTAGATTAAATCTTTGCCGTTGTTAATGATAGCTTTCACATATAGTTGATATTCGTCTGCGAAATTTACTTTTAAATTGAAAAGCTATTATTATAATTATTGTAATGCGATTTTCTAGGGGATGGCCAAAATGAAGAGTTAAATATCTGAAATCTAGATGAATTTTGATATTTAGAAATAAGTTTTCAAGCCAAGCCAAAATGAAATCGCAACGCTAAAAAGAGCATATAGTTTATTGTGTTGAAATTATTATATTACTCATATCAATTTTAATATTTCAAGAATCTTCTAGCTCAGAACCTATCCACAACTAAACTTAAATTTAATTTTATAAAAATGATTGCTACTCACAGTAGCTTTTCAAGTTTGCTCCAAAAATTTAACTAACTTTTAAGTCCTTTTTTGTTGGTACTTAATTTCCAAATAAATTAATTCGGAAACATCAAAACTTACTAAAAAAAATGTGATTTCAGTAATGTCTTAATTTAACTGAGTACATGAAAACGTCCCGTCCCGGTAAATAATCGAACTTGGCTCCGTGGTATACAGCATAATTGTTTGTCAAACGGAAGATGGCAGATTCGAATCCCTACAACGGCAAGATTTTCATTGAAATACTTAGTTACGTGGAAAATATCAAGGAAGTCACGGATTTTCACATTTTACCGACAGGAACTTATTAACTTGTATATTTACACGCTGCTTAAACTTATCGGGCCACTATTAATAACTCTGTTATTACGTTAACTACGATGATGCCGTAAATTGCCAAAGATTACCGAGAAATGTGGAAAAGCAGCTATTGAGATAGAAACATGAAAACTATGTAATTGTTCGCGCCCAAAATAATGGCGCGGTTAAGAAAATACACATTGTATTTAAGCGTTTGGTTAAATAAATCATTTTTTATAGATGCCTTAAAAAATTTTTTGGAGGAATGGTAGATTTTGTACGAACCTACATGGCGCGCTGGAAGAATTCTTTAAATAATCTAAAACTGGAGAAGGCTGTTCCAACAGAACGGCGCTCGCATGCATAATTCTTTGCAAACCACAAAAACTGAAAAGAAGATAAACAGATTAGAACTCTCGGATCCGTTCATTAGCTTGCTGCTCTCCCGAATCACACATAGGCTCTTTCTTTGTTCTTATGGAATTGCAGAACGCAATTAATAGAGCAACAAAGGAAATGGTCGCAACTTTTCATAAATATAATAAACGTAAATTTCGTCACATTCCTTTTGTTTTTCGTTTTACATCTATAGTACTACAAGGACATTTTACGTAAAGAAAATTAAAAGTTCTTATCCAAAAAAATCAGTTTAAATACCTCTAACATTGTCCCTATTACACACCCTGTTTAGTATTTTTCAGTTCTTAGTTCAATTCTAAGGTTCGTTTGATTATAACTAGAGATGACAAAGACAAGTGGAATTATTCCTTTTTTCGCAGCGACTAGATAGACTCATGTCTATTCGCCTCATGAGAATGGATTCGTGTTGCCTACTGGTGTCCCCGAGAATCGACAAAACACGAGTCTGTCTAGTCTCTGCAAAAGGGTAATAATTTCATCTGCCCTTGTCCTCTCTATTCATAAGGTTAAAGTATAATGTGTAGGTATGCTACATTAATAAACGTCCGCAAATACATTCACATTTTAAAGAAGACATATATTGTAACATAAAAAAGTGTTTGTTTTTGTTAATTAACCTAATGGAAAACCTTTCGCCGATTGCTTCAATAGGCAGTAATCGTAGTACCTAATGATTAGAGATGACAAAGGCAGGTGGAATTATTCCTTTTTTGCAGCGATTAGATAGACTAGTGTCTGTTCGCCTCATGAGAATGGATTCGTGTTGCTTGCTCTTGTCTCCGAGAGTCGACAAAACACGAGTCTGTCTAGTCTCAAAGCAAAAAAGTAATAATTTCATCCGTCTTTGTCGTCTCTACTAATAACCATGTTGCCATTTCTAACCTTATTTAAAATAGATTTTTTTTTATTTTCTGATAGATGGAGAAGTGCATGTGCAATTGCTAAATTTTGCATAACTATATGAATTTTATAAAAACACGTATACATGAATACACATTTTCCTACATACTTTGAAAACATCAATTTTTTATGTAAAAGCAATTTAATAAGAAACAGAAAAATAGGTACCTGTATTCAGAAAAGATAAACGTTTTAGCAATTTTTCTATGGGGGCGTAAAGCGTCGCTGAAATACGTCCTATTGTTTTTTTTCCCCAAAATGACTCTAGAGTGGCTAAAGATAAAAGAAAAGTTTTGACGGCAGTTTTGCGCAATGTAAGAAGGTCTAATTGTAAGTCTTCATATTAAAGAGTCCAAACGATGTGCCCGAACATTGGCGTTGCGTGGAGAGTTTACCAGAATAACAGTGCGCTTATTTAAAAATAAATATATTGAATCACTTTACAAAACGTTAAGAAAAAACATAAATAACTTACCTAACATGTTTACATTGTTGCAGAAATATCCGGATGTGCGCGATGAAGTAATTGCACCATCATATATGTTTCTGTATTAGTCTCGGAAAGGTTCGTACGTAGCGACGTAAATAAATGCTTATATGCTGAAAAGGATTGTTCGACGTTGAGAGATGTTATATTTGCATAGTTAAAGTGCTCTTTGTATCTGTACAACGTATCTTCAGTATTGGTAAAAAGTTGCCGTAATTTTGTAAAATCTACATTTTTATCTAATACACTATTAAATTTTTCACGAACACAAACACTTTTTTCATCATCAAGGATATGCAGCGCTAATTCTACGTGGTCAATAATTGCTAATGAGTCCGATAAGGACAGCGCACTGTTCTGTAACTTTTTTATTGCATCCACTATTGGAACGTAACTGTCGTAAATAATTTTTAAATTTGCTGCAACTTGAGGATTTTTAAATTGAACCTGATTGAGCCTTATTGCAGCCGCTTCTTTGCCGTCTAGTTGTAAAACTACTGATTTAATTTTTTCAAAATGTTTATAATAATAGAATGCTGCTTCTAACCACGTACCCCATCGTATAAGAATTGGTTGCGGCGGCTCGGGTATGTCAGGACACTGCGAATGAAATAGGCGAATACGTTTCGGAGATTTAAGAAAAACCGCTTTCGTTTGTCCTATTAGTTCATCCACATCAGGATAACTTGTACGTATAATGTTTGTTACAAGGTATAAAGCGTGAAGCAAACATGTGACGTGCAGCAGGTTTGGCTGAATCGTTTTGAGTAATTTTGCTGTGGAACACATAACCGCGACAGCATCGGTAACTAACATTAACAGTTGCTCCGGTAAAATTTCAAATTTGTGTAGTGTTTCTATTAATACACTACGTATCGCCGTGGCAGTACAATCTTGCATTCGTTTACAGGCTAGTAAATAAGGGTCAGAAGATCCTTGTGGGGTCAGCGTCCTTACGACAATGGATAGGATGGACTGTTTTTTAATATCTGTAGTTTCGTCCATTGTCAACCAAAGGTATTTATTTTTCACCGTTTTTTTCGTAAAATTTACAATTCTTTCACGCACTGATGGTACGTAATTGCGTAGCGTATTTTTAGATGGTAATTTCCACGTAGGATTGTATTTATTCCAAAACTGGCGAAACATTGGGTGTTGGACTTTATGTATTGCTATATTGGTCGCAATTAGCATCATTGTTAAATCAACCACAAATTCATTATACGATTTGCGTCTAATCTTTTTCAATTTATGTTTGTCACTATTTATATGTCTTTGACACTGACTCGCTTTCCAAGATAATAAAGTTGTTTCACAAACTAAACATTTCACTGCCTTACCGTCATATATTAAATCGGGAAACCGATGTATAAATTTATTTACTACGGTAGCAGACAACCGATTTGACGCATTATTTTTACGACCTCGCAACATTTTCAACGTATAGTTTAACACATTAGAACGGCAACTAAATGCATCGTTTATTTTTACTACTTATGCGAGAGCGGAGTTTACCCCACTCTGCTCTCGCATCGACGCTACTGGTCGGGCACATCGTTTGGACTCTTTGCTTCATATGCAGAGTGTTGCAGTAAAGGAATAACGTGTATTGTGCTTACTTTAACCAATTTCAGAAAACGATTACAACGTACAATATTTGCTTATACAGACAGTTTTAGTAAACGGACAAAATGGTTTTTGTTTAATTTTAATAAAATAATTGAGTTGACAAACTTGTAATCTTTTTCTAATCTCAACAAAAGCTTTTCATTCTATAAAGTAATTAAATTAATGTCCAAAATGATGACCATTGATATTATTATTGCAGTTGAACTATAGGGACACTTGTAAACCAGTCATTTCCCAAATGGCCAAACTTACCGTCTATACACATATTAGAGTCAGCACTTTTTATTCAGAAGCACTATAATAAGTTGTTCAATCGAAGTGAGATGGAGCATGAACGCAACACCAGTGGAAAAAATAACTTCTATTCATCTATTGCCTCCCAAAACCTATTTGACGAAAGTTCAAAAGCAAGACGTCTGGCGTTGTATAAAATTTTTTAACCATTTACCGCAGTCAGTAAAACAGATTACCTACTGTTGCAGATGCCTACCATTATATACAAATAGTGCAACAAGCATTTTATAATTTAACCGAATATTTTGATGCGTTATGTATTGTTTAATTTAAATTTTATTGCTAGAGCTCCCCAAAGTGCGTGGCAAGTCAGAAGGCGTACCGCCGGGCGTGGCCGGGGGGATATGTAATGTAATATATAAGCAAATAACTCGCATCGCATTTCGGTAGTTTATTACCGTATGCGATCGGGTTGTGACGGTATGGCGGACGCGCGTAGTAAGAAACGCCCACAGGCCGACAAAGTGAAAAAGTTCTGTGGAGAATTTCCTGACTTAATATATAATGGAAGTAAGATTATATGTAAAATTTGTAATATAGCTCTGATGTGCAATGATAAATATGGCTGTAGAAGACATGTAAATAGTCAGCAACACAAAAATAAAAAACTGGGTGCATCACCGACTGAGGCAACTCAATTTATAATTGATTTATTTTATATGCTGACTGCGTGTAATTTACCGTTTTCCTTACTCAGGAAGAAACCATTCCGTGAATTTTGGAATAAATATAATCCAGACTTTGGGTTACCGTCGGAAACAAGCTTAAGAAGATGTGTGCCAAGTGTACGTACCGAAATTGAAAACAGGATCAGATCTGCAATAAAAAATAAACTACTGCGGTTATGTATTGACGAAACGACAGACCGTAAAAAACATTCTATTTTGAATGTGATTGTACGTATACTGGAACCTCGTCAACCTACAAAGGGAATTTTATTAGCTAGTAAAAGACTAAAATCGTGTACTGCCGACGCTATCGAGAGCGTAGTCGTTGATACTTTACAAACATTTGAAATTGCCACTACTCAACTATTAATTTTCATGACCGATGGTGCCTCGACAATGCGTTGTGTAGGTCGTTCTCTTCAAGAACATTATGGGATGATGTCACATATTACTTGTAAACTTCATGCTCTGCATATTGCGACTGAAACTATTCGTGCAAATTTCCCTGAGGTAAATGCATTAATAACAAATACGAAACGAGTGTTTCTCAAATCTCCCGAACGTACCAGTGAATTTCATAAACAGTGTCCCGGTATTCCCGAACCACCAGAGCCGATTCTTACGCATTGGGGGACATGGCTGAAGGCAGCGTTTTATTATTTTAAATACTTCCGGCAAATAAAATCAGTCGTCTTACAATTCAATCCCAACGAATCTGCGGCTATTAAGGAAGGCCAGGAAAAATTCCAAGATATTTCCGTTGAAGCAGATTTACAAACCGTTTACAACAATTATAGAGAAGTACTTAAGGCAATAAATAAATTACAAAATAGTGCACTGTCCCTGATGGAGTCAGTACAAATATTAGATGACGTTAATACACTCCTACACTGTATAAATAACAAAAAAAATGATATCGTTACAAGAAATTTTGAAAGTGTTATGAAGAAAGATACAAATTTTAGCAGGTTAAGACAAGTTTGGGAAGGTAACTCTACTGATCCGGTGACTAAATTCAAAGATTATTTTAATTACGCGTGTATTACATCATTAGACGTCGAGCGTTCATTTTCAAGATATAAAAACATTTTTTCAGAACGACGAACATCCTTGAAAGAAACGACTGTGGAAACATTCCTAATGCTTCAGATGTTTGAGAAATCGGATTGCGCTTACGGTAACAGTTTTAATGTGCCTACCTCCTCGTGTGCTGACTAATACTATTTTCCTTGTGCATTAACACCCACTATATTGGATACGGCTAATTACAAAAGTAAGCGTTTTAAAATTCTTTATTTCTTTTGTTTTTATGTACTTTACTTATGTTCCTTATCGACGCCTATGGTGCGCCACGCAGTTGGGGAGCTCTATTTATTACTTTTACACCAAATTTTTTTGTTTATACACTAAGGTTTCTTTGTATAGTTTCTGTTTAACGTATTCGTAAACGGAATAAATTTATTGTTATTACAAAAGGAAAAAAATTAAGGTTGCGAAAAACCATTTAACTTCTTAAAACTTTTATGTATTTAATTTTACCATTTCTAGATCACCAGTTGACATCGGATTGAATTTTGATTTTAATACATGTGCCATATAACCAGAAGAACTCATCAATAACAGGTGGCGCAAAATCAATGTCACAATCTGAATGTCACTGTGTTTTGACATTTATGATGCAAATATGTAGAGAATCAGTGGTCAATAATCCATGGAGCGATACATACCTCAAAAACGTGGTGTTACTTCTTATTTGACAAATTTTTTAAGTCTGTTGCTTTAACGCACCGTGAATTTCGCCGTCGTTTTTCTAGTCGTCGTGTTCCATGTGTTCGAACAATTAAACGTTTGTCCGAGCCCTGGGTCCACTAGAGATGTCACAAGAAGTGGCCGGCCTCGTAGTGCGCGTTGGAACGAAAACATCGCTGCTGTGGCCGACGATATCAGAGAGAATCCAACCTTAACGAGAAGACGATGCACATACTTAGGCATCAGCAGACGTTCGTTGCAACGAATTTTGGTGAAAGATTTGAAAATGTTCCTCAACAAAGTGCAAACTGTTCACGAATTTCAACTATGGAGATTTTGAGACACCGATTTCATCTCCCGTTATGCAGATGGGCATAGGCCGTCCAGATCGCTAGATCTAACAGCATCAGACTTTTTCCTTTGGAGCTTCTTAAAATCTCGCGTTTACCACAACAAACCACGAATCTTGCAAGCCTTGAAAGCTAACATTGAAGCAGAAATCGCTAATCTGGAGCCAGATGTTTTGCGAACAACAATTCGAAATGCCGTAAAACGAACGCAATCATGCATCAACTCGGGAGGTGGCCATTTAAGCGATATAATTTTTTCGAATTAATGTCGTCAATTTTACGCTTTCAAATAAACCTTTTTATGAAAATAGAGTTCTTTTTTTCATTTATGACAAAATAACAGCCAATTCAGATTATGACATTACTTTTGCGCCATCTTGTATGTCATCTTTTTATATTAAGTAGTTGAACTATCGGCAGTATTTGCAAATGTTTTAAAAGAAGCAACATCTGCATTCAAATCTATACAACTCTTCCCATTCTTGAAATAAAGATAGCAAACTTCGTTATAAGAACTCCCGACTGTAAATTGTTTTACACTCTCTGTAAATTAAATGGAGCATGTAAATATAGAGGTACAAGCATAGTATTACGTTAATTCTTTAATGTATAAGACAAATTTGCTTTTACTGAAGCACAATCGTGTATAACGCAAGATGCAAGATGAGATCTGCATGTAGATAATTACGATATAACCGCTTCAATCGATGTCAGATGGAGGGGTGTTGAAGGGCTACATATCTGTTTACTAATTTTCTCTCGTCAAAAAGGCACGAACAACCACGAATAGATAAACATAAATACCCTCTGATCGCCGAATACGAGCTGTAGTATGTAAGAACCACGTTACGAGAGAGTACGCATAAAGCATGCCCCGAATTATTTGTATTCAACCTGTGTTAAAAGTTATCGATACTCTACAAAGGGGAGGCTTATACGTTAATGGAAGAATAAGGAAGAAGCAATTAGTACAACTTACTTTACATTTCTGCTGTTACACGCTTATTGTAACTTCGCTTACTATGAATTTGATAAAGGCAATAAAAACTGGCAATGGAGTTGCGCTAAACCGAGTAATCTACATACTAGTTCCCATAGTAAATTTAATAGCCAAGGCGGTAACAACTTTACTAAACGAAAAATGCGTTCTATCGCTTCTGGATGATTTAACATCAAGTACTTTTAATGGACACTCCGAAAAATTAAACAATTACATTAAATTGGTGTACAAAATTAGCGAATTAATGTGGAAATACTATACACTAACCATTGCTGCATTTCTTCTAATAACAGCCGTATTACCTATTATAATAAACATCGATCTAATAATGATACCTCCACCATTTGATTTTGGAAAATACGAGGTGATTTACAAGGTAATACATCTCGCTACAGGAATTTATTTAGGCATCAATTCCATATGTTACGATTCGTTATTCATGCTGTTGATGGCAATCTGCATCGCTCAACTGTATATATTAAGCGATAGATTAATGAACGTATTTCAAGATGCGAAGTTATCACGACAGAGAAAGAATATAGATACTGTAGATGTAAAGGAAGCGCAAATTATAAAAGAATGTGTTGTCTTGCACGAAGCTATAACTCAGTAAGCTTTCGCAAATGATTTGTAATGGATCTAATGTTAACTATTTTAGATTTGTGAATAAGCTTAGTGGCATTTTATCGTTTCCCATATTTATGCAGTACATTTGTGGATGCTTTATGATATGCAACGTTATATTACGATTAACGGTTCTGGTAAGCACAACTTTAATTAAAATGTAGGAGAGGTTCATTTTTACTTATAACGTAGAACAAACCAGAAGCAAATTTTCGCAACATATCGATATTCTGTTGCTGTGCAGTAACTTAACCAACTAACCACCATTACAGGGAAGCGTGTTATGGCATAATAATGACCTTCTCAATTTATGTTAAAAACATATCGTAAGTAACTTAAAGTAACCCCAATTACTTGCTGTGTAAGTTATACATTTGGATATTAATAGAAAACATTACCGGTTCACCAATGCGGGTAAAAATAGAAATAGCCCGCTCTCTGCAAATAACGAAGTAATACAACGTAACCTCTCATAACTGTATTCATTTGTATGTTGCGAAAATTTGCTTCAGCTCGATTCAATAAAAGTTAGTGTAAAGTACTTGTTTGTTACGAGTGTTTCGGGATATCACAACTTTACAGATATCTAAAACCTTGGACTCTCCTCCACACACCCATTTAAAGAAATCAACACATATATACAAATAATAAGGTAATTGTAATGTATCGCGTTACAGCAGTAATCTAAGACGTAATGCAATGAATTGTTGCTGCGTTTAAGAGAAGTCAGCATTCGTCAACTGTATAGTGCAGAATATTTCGGCGATTAATCGAAAATTTATATTTTCTGAATATGCAACTGATAATGTCAACGAATAATATAATTTGAAAATAGTTACCTTTCACTAAACAAAAAAAAAATGTTAATAATACTATATAAAGTGTACGTTATGTAGACTACCACTAGAAACCATCTTAAGTCAATCACGTCCCTCAATATCTCAACAAAAATCTTCACCTTCCAGAGATAGAACTCCACAATGAATGTTAAGATGGCGAATGTAAAATATTCTGAAAAATATGCAATAAAACAATAGACGACTGCATGTGCAATATGTTATATCTCAACGAGTACTCAGCAATTTCCAATAACCTTTTTTTGCGTGTTCGTCCTGTTTGTAAAAATTTTTTCCATGTATACAATTATCGAACAGTCATTACTTCTTTAAATTTAGATTGCACAGAAGCTAGAGATTGTCTCATTTGTTTGCACGATCTTCAAAAGTCAACTGCCTTTCTCTTATAATTGGAAACTATATTATCATTTTCCAGTCCATGTGCTTCTTCATATTCTTTCTCAAAAACTCTCTAAAATCAAAGTATGAAGATTCATCCCAATCTCCAAAGTATGTGGACGAAACGAAATCTTCAAATTCTAATCTATTGTCGGTCTCAAACGCAAAGAAAGTTTCCTCAACGCTTGTATCAGTTATATCTTTTATTTGCATTATAATACATCATTACATTAATTTTATTTACATTACAATTACACAGATTGTGATGTGTGAGCTTCACCTTCTTCGCTTTTTTCGGCCGTGCTGGTTTTCTTTTGTTACTATTCTTTAATTAAACACTGCATTTGACGTTTTGGAATTGTTTTTTATTCCCTATTCTATACATTTTTGTATAATTTATAACAACGGAGTCCCATGAACGTGAGATAAAGCCGAAACAGAAAGCGGCGTTTTACAACATCCAGTAGGTCCTACAAAGCCGTTAAGTTTCAGCCCGATAGGTGAGTGTTGCCTCAGGGTATTTTCTTGTAGATGGAAAATTTATTTATATGTAGATTTCCACTTCTACCAGCTTAGCATTCAGTATGTTCTACCTGGTAGCAATTTTTGCCAGTTTTACCGAATTTTAAGATTATTTATTACTAAGTAAGTTTATTAATCGTGCGTAGGCTATTGTAGTACCAATAATATAAATGACAGAGAAATAAGCACATTTTCTATCAAAAGGTGGCAAATTTTAACAAACATACAATAATTAAGTAATTGTAATAAAATTCAATAAAGGCCACAAATAATAGAGATCTAAAAATAAGGCACAATAGTACTAAGAATGGAATACATTAGAAAAAGCCTAGAAACAATCACCAAAAAATATATAACGCTAAGACAGCTTCCTTATGGTATCGATTCACGGCAAACGCAACAAAAAGTAACATGTTTCTGCCTACCCGGTGTCATCGGCGTGGTTTCGAGAGTATCTTTTGTCTCTACCTTGTGTGCTGTTCTGTTTTTTTGTGCTCACAGTTAATGCTACAATTTTCAAAGCGATAAACTCTACATTGCTTCGCCCTCTAATGAAGTAAAGAAATAAGAACAAATAAAGCATGGAACCTGAAAATATGTAAGTGTCCCATTTAGGAAAATAAAAATTTAGATCACTTTCGGTAATACTGAAAATTAAATTGAACTGCCGATAACACTGAAGATTAGTTCACAGGAAATATAAACCGGCCTGTTTTCTCTGAAAATGCTAACTTCTATCATTCAGATGGGGAATACTTTAGAGAAGATAGTATAACTTGAAGAAAAACAATTATTGTGAAGTTATATACAGCTTCTCACTACATGTGTATTTGGTTATTTGCAAAAACAATTTGATTTTTGTTCCTGAATTTCATTTTGTTTTGGTTTGCCTAATAGGTTAAGTACTTGTTATTAGTGTGTTGTAAGCTTTTGCGGTCGTTGTTCTTTTCTTTTAAAGAATTTGGGTTTCTTATAAAGAATGCCACTGGCCACATGGCATTCTTATACTACTGAGACGCGGTTTCCGTCCGGAAAGCCAAATTCTTTATTTGTTATTAATTTTTGTAATTTTCTACATTTTTTGTTTCGGTAAGTGACAACTATGAAAATTATTGCATTAACGTCGATGACTCAATGTGAGTTTATGTTTCGAAGGAGAAAATTCTCTTTACGGCATCGCTTTTATGCGCAACTCTACATCAGATCAAAGAGACTAGAATTTGTAAAATTAAATGATTAGAACAACTGGAAGTGGAAAACTACAGTTATTTAAGATGGTAAAATGAAGCAAGTACTTCCTGTTTTACGAATAAATTGTATGAATAGTCTAATAATAATAAACAAAGAACAATTGTACGCATTATAAATGTTGATGAGATAAATTACACCAAGTACCATAGATTTTGTAGCAATAACATTTTTGAAAATAATACATTAAAAATTAAAATCCTTGCATAAAATATATGGGCACAGTACAATAAAGGACAAACTAAAGGAAACATTTTTTTTGTAATCAATACTGTAAAAAGAAAAAGATCTAAAATATATAAAAAGAAATTTAAATTTCATTGATATATTATTGGAGTGCAATGCGACTATTAGAAATACAACCAAAAACTACAGGCAAATATCACAGCGAAATAGAGTGTCTTCAATTGAAATCCGTAAAGTAGGTAGGGAACCCATATTACATTTAACAGTTCGATTCATCAAATCAGCCTAATTTTTAAATAAAGTGATTGTGAACATTTAGTTCGTTTATCTTTGGAATTCGTTAATAAACATTATTGTAAGAGAATCTACATGCAGCCAAACATGAACAACAACGCATATTAACGAAGGATCAACATAATTATAACATATACTATGTTATAGGGTGAAACAGGAACAGTTAGTGTCGTAAGCATTATTGCCTGGGCGGGAGTAGTGTTCTCGCAACTAACGGCATACCATTGGCTTGGCAATGAAATAACCTTTAAGGTATGTATAGGAATAAGGGATGATGTAAAAAGAAACCTAATTTTTAGTCATTGGATGCGTGAATCCTCATTTTCAACTGTATGATAGAATGATGTGACAACAAAACTCTAATTCTAACATGTTTTTCATTCGAGAAAATAATATTATTTACAAGTACCTACGCATCTAATTTTAGCAATTTTATAAATTTCCGACCTCCGAACACCGATATATTGAGTTTTATGTCGTGCATACAGAAAGTAGCTTATCATATTTCTATAAGTACACTTTGTGCCTAAATTACAGAATGCCATTGTGTTGTACAGTAAAAAATGAACTAAAAATCTATACGTAATGCATTGTCAATCATCAATAATGATAGCAAGAACTGTGGCGTAGAATAGTAAACAACACATAAGCATCGGCACCTCCGCACCACACAAGTTTAATTTATTATATAGTCCGGGACGGCCGTTTCGAGAACAAGAATGGTCCTCATCATCAAGCGGTGACCGAATGATGAAGTTGATGAGGACCATTCGCGCTCTCGAAACAGCCGTCCCGGACTGATTATAGTTAGATTTATAGTTTATTTATTATATAAAACGTGTCTTTTTATTTACTGTTGTCAATCATATTTTGTTTTCAGAGTGCCACGCTTGTAGAAGCATGTTATGTATCGCAATGGTACATGTTGAACATAAAATCTCAAAAATTACTGATGATTTTAATGGAGCGAGCTAGGAGGCCCTTGGTCATTAAACTTTACAAGCTTGCGTTTATTTCGTTAGAATCGCTTGGCACAGTAAGTGATGTATAAAACGACGATATATCTTTGATCGCAATCTGTGGTATGTTTCAGATCATTCGCTGGGCGTACTCGGTGTTTGCTCTAATTAAGGCCAGATACAGCTAGCCGATGATGCGACGGACTCGTTAATTTTATTTAAATGTATACAAAATATACCTAGTAGTGTTCTCGCTTCTGTGCAAGAAAATGCTGATTCAACTTTTGAGGAAACAAACTGTTGTGACGAACCGTACTACAAACCATACTAATTTAAACATTTTTATAACAAAAAAGAATATTATGATAATTTAGTCAACACTTTAAATCATTACAACAGTGTATATGTTCAATTAATCAATTGAACTCGAAGTTATGTAACGATGTGCATGATTGTTTTGGTTGTACGCTTCACGTATAAGAACGTCATGCAAAATTGGGTATATAAACCCCTTAGATTTTCATTTTGAATCATCTTCTTCTTAGCAAATCGTCACATTAAAGCAGAGTAGAAACTGAACAAAACAGTAAAAATATCCTACACACAGTCTTCTCGAGCCACCAACTGTTGAGTAATTCTTTGGTTTTCATAAGCATCAGCTTATGAAAACCAAAGTGTTCAGACCGTAACACATACTTGTTAATACTAGAATGTAGATACCATATGGTTAACATTGTATTAAAGTTTATATTATTATTTTTGCAATTTCTATCACTTGTTTAATTTTTGTTTTTTAGTTGCAATAATTCGCTCGATTTAAAATTTGTAAATAAAATTATTTATTATTACTTAGTCTTTTTTGTTCCCTCAATTCCTGCAGCTTCCAAAGATAATACCATTCGTTGTAATAATTTGAATTTCGTATATTATATAATAATAAATCCATAATTAAAATATAAGAGTTAGGTAGGCCATAGCTTTAACCAAAATTTGAGCAAATAACGGAGAAGAGAGCTGCAGTTCAATCTTCCGTGGAATTTTGCAACAGAGAAATAAAAGATATGTGGATGTGAAACTTCCCACTGATTATATTATTTTCCATGTGTGTTGTTCTATAATACTACGTTTGGATCATCAGGCTTCACATAGGCTGGAATTTGTGTAAATGTTCTTCATTTAACCACTAGAATAAAGCAACATGAAAGATCTTGTGGTCACATTATTGTCTGAATGGTAATTGCTTCCCTTGGTAAAAGATATATTATGACAAAGGTCAGTTCCTCTTATGGACAACAAATTCTGGATTCATGTAAAAGTAGACCACTCGACCGAGTATATACAATACTTGCATATGTAGGTATCTGTTTTGTAATTATTAGTTACTCAAATGTATAGAGAAGATTAAAAGAACAACATTACCCGGAGTACTACAATACAAGACTTCCGAATGGCGCTCATCGATTTGACCATTTTGACAATTTAAAGACAAGTACTTCAAAATCGATTTAAGAGATATTATTTGCTATATTTAACATTTTAACATCAAGTATTACAACTTCCTAAATATCAAATGAAATATTTTCTTTGCTTAATTATTTAACTTCTTAAGTCAAATCATTTCGGTACGTTTCTTTTAATTTAAGTAAACATTTTCTTCATTGAAATAGGCGAGGCTAAGAAAATATACACTCCGCCAAAAAAGTATCGCATAAACTAAAAAAGGGCATTTATAAACCAAGATATTTTTATACGTTCACAAAAAGTTTGCCTCGTGTATGTGAACTATAAAAACACTAACAAAATCATGGAACATAGCTTTTTTATTTTTTTATTTTTTTCTAAAAGAACACATTTAGAAAAATGCATATGTGTAAGGTTTGTTCAGTTGTTTATTGAAAGTCTTCCTATACGGACAAATTTTAAAGTGCGAAGTCAGAGTTCTATACCAACGCTTTTAAAACTAAAATGAGCAATTTAACTTCAGAACAAGTGGCTGCCACAGTTGCTTTAATCGAAGATGGACGATCTCAAGCATACGTTGCTAATTTGATGAACATCAATCAGTCAAGTGTTTCTAGAGCCGTAGCCAGATATAGGGAAACAGGCAATTACAGTAGAAGACCTGTACCAGGTCGTCCAAAATGTTCTACCCGCCAATATGACCGCTATTTACTACTACAAGCATTACGTCGAAGACATGTAACTGCGAGACAATTGCAGAACGACTTGGCTAGAGCCAGAAATACTCGTGTGAGTACTCAAACTATTCGGAATAGGTTACGACAGAGTGGATTAAGAGCTAGAGTAGCTGTAACAGCCCCTCGTCTCACTAGGAACCACCGAGTGGCTCGCTTAAGGTTTACCAGAGAACATGTAAATTGGAACATTAATGACTGGGCCAATATACTCTTCACAGATGAGTCAAGATTTGGTCTTTACACCTCAGATAGGCGTATCTCAGTGTACAGACGAGACGGTGAGCGCTATTCGCAGTGTAATATCAGACCTAGACCTAATTTCGCTGGTGGCTCTATTATGGTTTGGGGAGGCATCTGTTTAACAGGTCGTACAGAGTTAGTACCTGTAGTCAGAGGAACACTGACTGCCCGCAGGTATATAACGGACATTTTAGAAGAACATGTAGTACCATATGCGCCAATTATAGGAAACGGATGCATGTTAATGCACGATAATGCACGACCGCATATTGCGATAATCGTCCAGGAATATCTTAACGATGTTGGTATTCCAGTTTTAGATTGGCCTGCGATAGGTCCGGACATGAACCCTATCGAGCACGTGTAGGACCTCCTTCACAGACGGATACGAACCCAAAATGTTGTGATCAGGCTTATATACGGAGGTTAATCGAATCTCTGCCAAACCGTATGCGAGCGGTCATAAGAGCCAGAGGTGGCAATACTCAGTATTAAAAGCTACTATTGTGACATTTTTCTTTCCAAAATTATAATTTCTTGTTTTAATAAAAATCTCAAGTATGAGTTCTTGTTTTTATTTGGCCTGTATTTTATTTAAACAATCATAGAAATTATATCTTAGAGCGCATTAAAGTATATTTACAACTTTATGCTACTTTTATGATTCAAAACTAAATTATGCGATACTTTTTTGGCGGAGTGTATTTCCTTGGATCAAGGAAGCACCTCTCTGTGTATGCAACGTGTTTTCTTCTAATTGATTTGTTACATTTTTCTATGGGTCTGTTTTTAAGAACTTTGATGTTAGTAATACAATAAAAGAAATAGGTTTCTGATATCTTTAGTAACATAGTGAAGACTAATTTTGCCTCATCACTATGTTACTAAAATTTATGTCACTAAGTTACATCACTAAAATGTGGAAACTATTGAGGAGCAAAAAAACAACCACTGTTTTATTGAATTATGTTGTATAAAATATAAAATATTTAAATCACAATAGTGCAGGGCAAAACTTTGGTTTCAAATCTAAACAGACTTGTGCTAAAACATATTCTTTAATATTACTAAATATAAAACGTATCGTTTATGTTACTAGAACCTCGTTTATTCAATTTAGATAAACACATTTATTTACTAGTAAAGCCAATTACAGTATTGAAATATTAAAAAAATGTGATTTTATCGTCAAGCTACATTAGTTCGGTTTAAACTATTATTTAGTGTAATACGTATGCGTATATACATATACTCTTAGATGTTGGGAAATATAAAGCGCAACAATTTTATTAATTCCATAAAATCACGGGATTTTCGAAGACCTGATCAAAATTCCAAACACAAGTTAAAATAACATGTACTCAGACAAATATTCAAGGTACTAACAGAAAAAATCCAAATTTTCCAAAAAATTTTATGAAATCATTTTAGCTGCACCTACATAATAACCCAGTTTAATTGGATTAAACTAAATTGGATAAAACCAAACTAATGCACGACATTATCTAATTAATGTAAAACTTTTTTTTATATATATTTGCGAATTAATAATTATTTCCCAATTAGAAATGCGTGACATGTTGAGAAAGCAAAATTACATTTCATATTCATGTCAGATCGGAGATCTATTTATTAAAAAATAGTTTATATAAAATATGTTGCGTAGAAAAAAGTTCTCAAGTCAATATTCTATTTCGTTTTAAAATTTGGCTTACTTGCATAAATTATTAATTATTTTTAACGTCTTTTTTGTACGAATGTAGAGATATCAAAAGCTTGTGTTCAGAAATATCAAAAAACCTAGAAAACATAACCTAGAAATAGCGCTTACACCTATTTATAAGTAGCTACTTTGCAATCGCTAAAAAAAAAGAACGGTCGTTTCGGAATCGCCAAAACAACGGGCACTGTTATGGAGATAACTTTTCAGAAAAGAAATTAACACAGCGTTTCAAAAATTAGTGAAAACTCCAATTTGACAAATCGAATCCAATTCGAATAATACTTTTTGTTACATGTGTTCTGCATTCAACCACAGCATTTCGATTGTTTCCGGCCGGCTAGTTTATTAAAACATTTGATATATTACATTAAACTTTGTTAGGCTTTTGGGCTGATCTAGGGATCATAATGACAGCAGTATCCGAATTTCGTGATATATTTTGAGAATTAATCGATTTTTCTGCTAATTCGTGCCTTCTTATCAAAAGGATCACGCAGCGCCACTGGGATTTACTGTAAAATTTTCTTACACAATAACCTTGAAATTTTATACATTTAGAAAAAAATATATAATAAATGGATTTTTTTAATATACAAGGTGTCATTTATAGAGTCAAAGTTATGGCCGTTTCTAGTACCGCCAAGTAGCCCACATTGCCTATAGTACGAAACTATTTGAATTTTTTTTTGCAAATTTCAAAGTAATAAAGTAATTAGGTGTTCACCCTTTTTAAAAGACAGGTAGAAATTGCAACGTATTGACATGCCGAATAAAGCAATACTAAATATTAATTATTTAATATTTGAAGAAGAAGTCCAAGCTAAATGTATTAGGAACCAGACATTAAAAGTGCTTGCAAGAGAATATTCCCTAATATAATCATAAAAGAAATGATAAAAGCAATTACTTATTTATACCAATCCAATTAATGCACCGGTTAATCATAGGGAGTGCACTTCGCTATATCGGAACGTTTCTCGAAGCGTTACAGACAATTACGAAGTAATAAACATAAATACATATTGACGCCGAAAACTAGATTTAGTATTAAGCAGTCGCTACAAGAACCATCTCGCGATATAATACGTAAAAAGCATTCGCGATGTCTCAAATGTCTTGCATTGAACCTATGTCAAAGGTAATCAGTATTATCAGAAAGTTAGGTTTACAATCTACTTCGAAAATAACGAAAACACACTTAGTAAAACGCGTTTTAAATTTCTGCTATTACTTGCTTCTTGTAACATTGATTCTTGTGAATTTGGTGAAAGCTGCCAAAGCTGGTAATGAAAAGACACTAAATCGCATGTTCTGCATGCTAGTTCCTATAACAAATTTTATAGCCAAAGTAGTTTCAACTCTACTAAATTCGAAGTACGTTTCGTCGATAATGAATGATTTGAAGTCGACTGCTTTTAATGGACACCCCGAACAACTAAACGATTACATTAAGCTAGTCTACAGAATCAGCGAAATACTGTGGCAATACTATTCGATAACAATCGGAGCATTCGTACTACTTGCAGCTGGTTTACCTGTTATAATAGATGTTGATACAATGATGATACCTGTACCATTTGATATGGGAAGATACGAAATGGTCTACAAAATAATGCATCTTATCGCGACAGCTTTTTTAGCTCTGAATTCGCTGTGTTATGATTCATTTTACATGATATTAATGGCACTGTGTATTGCTCAACTGTATATATTAGGTGATAGATTAATGAACGTGTTTAAAGAAGCGGAATTATCTCGGAAGAGCAAGGATGTTGAAACTATGGGTAGAGAAGAGGTACAAATCATAAAAGAGTGCATTACATTACATGAAGCTATAAATCGGTAAATTTTCGCCAGCAATTTCTAACGCGTCTAATGTTAACTATTTTAGATTTGTGGATAAACTTAGTGTCATTTTGTCATTTCCTATATTCATGCAATATATTTTTGGATGTTTTCTAATATGCAACGCTATATTACGATTAACAGTTCTGGTAAGTGCACTTGTATATAAATATGGTTCTTTTTGCATATATTAGACGAAAGAAACTAACTCCGTAAATATTCATGTAGTGTGTTCATCTCCTTTGGAAAGTAACTTATCGCAATCAGTGCGAATTCTAAAGATCTTAAAATCGGCAAATTTTACTCAAGAATAATATCTATGAAAAATTTGTTTTAAAAATGTCAGGCACCCATAGATGTGATATCAAATCTTTTTTGCTTGTGGGAGTGGCTGTATGGCGAATGGTCTCTTTTTTGCAAATTTATGGATATAATTAAATATTTTACTTAAAGAATTATGTTATTACAGTTGCAAGAAACATTAATCTAAAACGAATTAAATAAGACAGGTTTACCTACTCTGCGGGTAGCAAAGAACAAAATTATTTAAAAAAAAATATTAAAAATGCAATTTGAATTAAAAAAAAGGATTTCTGTTAAATAAAGAAGCAAGCTAATTTGTTCTACTTGATCTAAGCAAGCATTAGAACCTAATCAACAAAACAATTGACCGAATTTTGTGAGGAAAAGAGGACAGAGGGGAAAGAGTGTTAAGGAACGCAAACTAATTAAAGAAGTGAAATGGGTTCATGTGAGTAGTATTATTTAAAATACTTAGCTTGAACGTAGCGAATTTCCTTAATTTTAACCAACATTCGAAATTTCTAAGAAAATATAATTTAAATTATTTTGCTTGCAATAAAGACTGTAACTTTTGTTTGTATCAAAATTTGTTTATTTGAGAATAAATTTCAGAAAACTTTTCAAAATGTTAATTATTGAATGATGTAATAAATTAGAAAAATAAATAGAACAATTCTAAAAAATAAATAAACGGGATTATTTGATTCACATATGTACATATGCACAACGAACATGTGTATTAAAGCTATGTTTTTAGCCAGCGTATTAGTACTAAGAAATGCTGGATCTAGTCAATTATTGTCAAAATACTTTCAGTGCACTGCAGAAATAAGTACAATTTTCATAGTATTTTACGTTTCGCTTTCTATTTTTCATCCTTTTTATAAAGTACTTATACACAAGCACTTATCAAGAAATATACAATTTAGTTGACTCTGTATTTATTTATATATTTATTTATTTTTCTATTACATTATAATTTTGTGAAGACAACCTCTTTATTTAGAAATTCTTTGTATGAGAGTCTACTTCATCAAGTTGCTTTTTTCTTAAGAAAATAATCAATTTTATGTTTTTTTTACGTGATTCGGAAACAAGTGAATTCAGGTATAAGAATTAAGGTATGTTTTATCTTTTTTATCTATTGATTAGATTATGTGGAAATCTAGAAAAATAGTTGTTATTAAAAGAAAAACCTTTTCCTAGTTAAATATCTTTGGACTAGATTTTTGTAAAATCCTGTATATAAGAACCTTTCATATGCAATAGTTGAATGTAGGCTTTCACGACCGCAGTCCATAGTAGACATTTCTTTCGGCTTTTGTCGTACAATTAATATTTTTCTTGACGTTTCGCTAACTATGCTGTCTATAAAGACTGTTTAAAGTTAAAAATTAAAGTCTTTAGAATTTTCTGAAGAAGCTGACAGCATAGTCAGCGAAACGTGAAGAAAAATATTAATTACACGACAAACATCCGAAAGACATTTCTACTTTCATATGCATTTACAACTATGACCCGCTATTTATGTAGTTCGTAGGAATTACATAACCGATACCAAAGAAGAGATTGATGTTTAAACTGAAACCTACGTCTGTCAACATTTTCAGTAAAAAAAGAAATTTCTCAAGTTCGTACATCTTAGACCCACAATATGCTAAATCATTTAAGTATGTTTGAATAAACTATCCGTAACGAGTTCTATTTAAAATGGAAACGTTCCAAAGTTAATTCAGAGTGCCACGGAGTTTAGAGGATAAATCTTCTACCTACATCTCGTCTATCAAAATGTCAATTAATTACTTTCAAAAATATCATTGTTTGTCTTAAAACTGCAATATGTGTATATCAAGTAAAACAATTGTAGCACCATTGGATGGATATAAACCCGTAAAGTGGGCCTATTGAATTCCTTTTATAACTTTATTTAGCTGCGATATACTGTCATCTTTTTTATTTCAAGATACATGTTTGTGTATAGTTTGTTTACTTATTGACATCTACTAGTAATTTCATCTTTTTAACGATGTGAATGAAGGTCCCGATAGTTAATAATAAACTATTATATAGTTAGATAGTTAAGAATAAACTATTCATAAAAACACTTTCTTAACACTAGTATAGCCCTTGAATATACCCAATACTACAACATTATAATACATTGCTTGTTGGTAAAATATACTTCGTTGTTAGCTGTCCTCCTTTTTTATTGCAAATAACTACATTGTGTTATAACGTTATAAAAGGCACTAACAGCGAGGATGACGACGTTAGTATAAGCTCCATTGCTTGTTTTCAATATAAACTATATAAGAAAAAAAAAAAAAAAACAATTCACTTCTTTGCTTAAGCGAAAAAATCTATTCTGAATATTTTGTTATAGGACGAAACGGAAACGGCAAATGTTATTAGCATCGTGACTTGGTCGGGTATAATCTTCTTCCAATTAGCGGTATATCATTGGCTAGGCAACGAAATAACTTTTAAGGTTGGTATATCAAAAAAAAAAAAAAACGGACTGATTAATTTCTTAATGTTTTTGCAAGAATGACCATGCTGCGCAATAATATAGATTTCGGAAATTGTTAAAAAATGTTTCGGAATTCAAATGCAACGAAAAATTAAATTCAAATTGGAATAAATAAATAAATTTGAGTTAAATCATGCGATAAGAATTCGTCTACAGAATCAAATTGTACTATTTCAACGACACCTTTCACAGTTTGCGTCGAAACAGACTCGCTCGCATCTATCTGGTGAATCAATTTTTGTATCGCCTGAAAATGAAAATCACGATGCACCCTCATTAAGTCTTCTTCTGGCCACCCATTCAGAAATTGCTACATTTCCTGTCGTTCTACAGTTACTTCCTTATTAACTGAAACATGTAACTATTCGACTAAAGACCGCTTGAGAGAAAGGCGTTCAACTTTAGAAGGCACTCATCAATAGTTCAACTTTTGTACGCATGCGTTGTACAAAAGCAATTCGTAGTTAAACAATCGATCTAAATAACGATTTACTGAATACCGTGACCTGACTAGTATAAATTTCTAATTTATAAATAAGATCCTTACCTGTGTTAAACATGCGTGAATTATATTTTATTCCCAGAAAATTAGTTTGAATGGTGCGTGTAACAGTGGACTTACAACATTCACCAAATTCTTTCTTGTTGAGTCCTTATAACATCAAATGTTAAAATCATAAATTCGTTAAAATCTTCTATATGTTTATTGAAGAATAAGCATGCAGAAACGAGTGCGCACTCAATGGCGGTGACGAAATATTTCGAAAGCGGTCGAACACATCCGAAATCGAAATCCAACGCGTACGATTAATATGGCGGCGCGCTTTGTTATGTAAATATCAACGCTTTACCGTACAGTTTTTTTGTTTGTAAAAGACATGTTAATATCAAACAGCACCTGTTAAATGCAAAACGGTTGACTTATTTTACATTAAATGTGTGCAACATTCCCCAAAATATTGTAGACAATAAAGAATTTCCAAAGTTTTTGGGGAAATACACTCCAAAATGGAGATTACCAACAAGAGGTTAATTACAGTTTAATTTCCAGCGAGTGAAAACATGATTATGTATAAAATCGAGGCCGAGTTAAAAAATAAAAAAATGTAGTTGGTGAACGAAACAAAGGCTAGAGGAAAGAAGAATTGTATTTTAAATATGTTTGTGGGCGCTTTAAAAAGCGATGTGGCACCCGTGCTTTTTCTTTTACTTGGTATCATATTATGGACATTATGGATTCAAACATGAGTGAAGCTGAAAAGCTACTAAAACAATCTCATATTTATCAGAAACAGTTATTCAAAAGTAGATCAATTAATAATATCTACCAAAAAAGTTTTTATTAAATCAGGTTTATCGCCGCATTCCTCAACCATCAACCATGTGTTTTACACGCCGATTTTCACATATTGTTGTTGGGTGTTGAGGAAAGACATCCTCGTTTCCCGGTGCGTAACTGAGTGTCGCTACTGTCAATACACGATAATTCGTTTGCTTTAGTCCTTATACTGGAATGCCTATGTTTTAGACGAAGTTGTTGATTCGCTCTGTATTTTTTTTTTTTTTACTCAGATTTTGCATTTTACCTACAAGAAAACCACAGAACTTATGTTTAGTTTGAATTGCTATCAACATATCTAGGTCGTAAAGTGATTACAATAATCAACATCTTATCACTTACTTTTAGAGCGCTCAACTTGCAGAAGCTTGTTATATGTCGCAGTGGTACATGTTAAACAGCAGATCACAAAAACTACTACTGATTTTAATGGAGCGAGCTAGGAAACCTTTGGTTATTAAGTTATATAAGCTTGCGTTTATATCACTTGAATCTCTTGGTACGGTAAGTACATTAATATGCAGCAAGTATTTTGTTGTTGTAACTTGACGTATATTTTAGATAATGCGCTGGTCGTATTCGCTGTTTGCTCTAAGTAAAGCCCGGTATAGCTAGATTCTTCAAGGGTGTATGAAAATTAATGCACAATATCTATTTATATTTATTTAAACTGCTTTATACACATGTTAGCCAAACGCATTGTCGTTTTTAATTATATATCACTGGACTTAGAGAAATGACCGTAGCACCTTAGGCATCCACGCGGCTAACACCCGCATATATCTATACTGAGCACCTTTGTAATATGATGTCTACGCAAGATGGCCATGTCCTCTTCGTGTGATTTGTGCTTGTACTTACTTTAGCCTTAGAAGCAATAAACAGATTACTTCCATAATTCCCTTTGCAGTTTGTCGGTATCCTTGCATCGACTCGTTTCTACTATTAAGCAAGGATACGTTGGGAAAAAGTTTACATGTTACGACTGCACGAAATGCCAAACGTACATAGAGGCCATTTAAATTTTAAAAAGTTTAAGATCCTCGGACAGGGCCGTAAGTAAGGATACAATTAAACGCTATCGTCAGCAAGCAGAACCAGATATTGTTACCGTTCATTCGCATATAGCAGAAGTGAATGCTTGAATTGTCTCATATCAGATACTTTGAGACTGGCAATGAATTGCATGAAGCATACATATTAAAAGACAAGGATCTCCCATAAAACGCAGTCTTGTAGGACGGCTACAGAATAAGATTCCTATTGCTGATATTAAGACTGTCTAATAAAGAATACTGTATTAATAGAGGTCCATGCAAAAGCTTATCTTAACTACAAGGTATGAAAAAGCTTTGTTTGCAATTAGTTTATTGTACTTAGATGTTTAAGAGCTTCTACTTTTCTAGGATTGTGTAGAGTTATGCATTTCAATTCTATAAGTTTATGTGGCATCCCTTCGCATTTATTCATACCAAAGATGAACCCGCATCAAACATTCTGAAGATTCTGGACCCAATGCATCCAAACGTGAGCCATATACTTGTGAACCGTAATTAAAAAAGGGCGACGTGCAGTACGCCAGAGATGTGCGCTTTAAAGAAGCTATTGTCCACAAATATTCTTAGATTTGTGGCAAGTACCAATAAGATATTAACAAGTTAGTATCATTAGTTGTTGATAAATGTACAGATTTACAGTTTTCCACGGTTGTAGGCATACCAAACAACGAACAATAGATTTCGCAGGACAAATTTTAAGTATACGATTTGATGAAAAGTTAGAGATTTGAATACATTTATAATTACATTTGAACTTTGAATAAAAGATCCTTGTGGTACACTCCTATTAACTTAATAGAAATGACGTCACTGCGTACCGAGTCCGGCAATTCCGTAACAACAAAAGGGCGCTCAACCAGACCTTGTCGCAATAGCTTCAATACCGATCATCAGTAACTTTTCAGAGTTCAGCTTAGTAATGCAGCTGTGTTGAAACCTGAAATCAGATTAACATGTAAATGACCAATATCGGTTTTTTAAAACCAAATATTATGTTATGTACGGTACTTGCTCGTTGTTTGAGTAAATGAAACACAGCCAATAAAGAGTGTTTGCTTAGACGAATGGAATTTGATTTTACAACGTTTTATTTAGTGTCTGTCCTTAATATACATACATCTACATTTTTTCTCACATCAACCATATCTTTCTTTCCAATTTCTTATATCATTAAAAGACAGATATATAAATACATAGATAGATGGCTGGATATATCTCCATTTCTTATTCAAAAAATAATTATTACAAACAAAAAAAATGCCTGCTTAAATTACATCTAGGTTCAGTTGTAGCAGTACTAATACTAGTAACCGCTTCAACTAGTTAAGTGCTGACGTCTTTACTTAAATCATCAGTTGTCTGAGTAATAACCGTTTCAACTTGCTGAGTATCGATGTCTTTACTTTAATCATCAGTTGTGTAAGCAGGTGCAAACAAAGGATAACGAGCTTTCATCAATTTCGGTTGAATCTGATCGGAATGCCATCTCACTGTTTTGTTTTCACCTATTCGGACATCATACGTAACTAGAGAGGACAAAGGCGAATGCGATTATTACTTTTTTGCAGAGGCTAGACAGACTCGTGTTTTGTCGACTCTCGGGGACACCAGTAAGCAAGACGAATCTATTCTCATGAAGCGAATAGACACGAATCTATCTAGTCGCCGCAAAAAAGGAATAATTCCATCTGCCTTTGTCATCTCTATACGTAACAGAGCCTACTTTATTTGCAATAGCACCCTCGATCCAAACTGGACTAGCGGATTTATTAAAATCCCTAACAATATCTTTTTCCCCGGATGTAAATTACCCTTTTTCAGTTTTGCGCGAAAGATCATTAGCAATGTTAGGTATAAGTAAACCTAGTCTAGTTTTTAGTTTTCTGTTATTACTATTATTATTAACATTAAATTAGCAGAACTCACATCGGTAGTCGAATGGTTGCCGTTTCGACAATCAAATAAGATTCTTTGTAGGCAAACGCCAACATCGGTTTTGAAATATTGAGCTTTCTTCAATGATGTTTTTAAAGTTTTCACTGTATTTCTGCAACACCATTACTAGACGGGTAATAAGGAGGAGAAAATAATCGTTGAATACCGTTGTTTTGTAAAAAATTCTCAAATTCAGCAGATGAAAACGGCGGACCGCCATCTGACACTGTAGTATCCGGTTAAATTATTTAGAGGACCTAAAAAATCAATATGCCATCTGGATCATAGCTTCTTAGTAAGAAGCCAAGGAACAATACAAGTTTTAATAGGATTATTATGAATGAATGAATGCAGATTTGGCAATTAATATAAAGTTCCTCAATATTGTTATCTATGTGCGACCAATAGACCTAAGATTGAACACTTGCTTATGACTAAATGGCTAGAATGAAATTCTTGCAATTTCTTAAATTGGCCATATAACTAGCTATGGATTGTTCTTGTAACTGCTTCCTTTGTCGAAATTTGTATCGTTCAGCTATCTTAGATGGACTAGGTTTCAAATGACACCCCATTAAACTCCATTAATTGATTAAAAGTTTTGTCTTCTGGTTATTCCGGGTCACACAGGTTACACATCAATTCCAAAGCTTTGTCAGTAACAGCCGTAATTAATGATCAATCCTTTACGTCATTTGCTCTGAGATACTGTTCCAGGCTTGCCACATATGTACGTATACCTTCTCGTTGATTTTAAATTCTTGTACTTTTCCAATGGACATTTTTCCTTTACTTTTAACGTTCTCGTTGCCACTGTTATAACTTTGTATAATAAGTCATAAATAATAGTACTGTTATATTCCACGTTTTATTTAGTGCGTGTCCTTCTTTCAGCACTTCTTTCTTATTGTGTATTCATCTACGTACAGCAATAAAAGACATAGATATATGAATACAAAGATAGATGGCTAAATATATACTAACATAAAGCTTTTCCGTGATTAATTTGAAGACATTTTCGAAATTTTTACAAATGTCATAAATTTACTAAAAATAATGGTCGTGAATCCGGGAATGTCTCTAAACACCCCTTTGGCAAATGAAAGTTTTCTTTGAGGATAGTTTAAAACGAAATATGAGAAATGAAATAGCTACTAACCTTAAATGTTGTAGCCTTCTTCTACATGAACACAAGGTTTATGTACCTTGTAGACCGCTTTTCCAATACAATATTCCCTTCATATACACTTTTGAATAAGTTAGTTTTAGTAGCCAACGGTTTCGTTACATTGACAATTGCGATAATTCTTGACAATTTAAGATATACGATTATTCAATTGGACTTCGAAACGAACGAATTTCTGTAGCGTGACGCAGGGACGCAACTGCTGCTAGGATTCTGTGCTCTTGGAAGACATACTTGAACACATATAACACTGCAACGTTAAATTGTACTGAGAATTTAGACATTTAATTGACATTTATAACTTTTGTACGACTAACGTATGCCCTAGAACTTGCTGTAGAAATTTCTTACGCTAACATTCGAGAAAAAGAGTGACACATATAAGCAGTTAATATACGACTTTCCCACACTTGTCGTTAGCGGACTTATATTAATTTTTTTTTAATTTTACATCCCAAAAAGATATTTGGCCCAACACAGTACTGTTTCTCTCGGGATCGAGCTTCCTATCTACAGATGGATCCTCATACCTGGTGGATGCACAATGTGAATTTAGTAAAGTAGAAGTGACTACGACGCTGATGACGCTAACCTCGTTGTTTTTACTAACATTACAATACATATATATAACAAAATGTTTTTGGCTGCTATTCGAATATTTGAACTATTTCTCCATGAGTCTATGTTACAAAAATTAGGTCCCAGGAACAAGTATTTTTTGTAATTTCCTAAACAAGATACAAGGAAAGGTTTGTATAACAGTTCCAGTATGATTTTAATTTAAGAACAACATTCGAAGATCATATAGAAACTGATTGTTCACAGAATTTTGGTTTAAAAGTAGTTGAAAATATGAACAATAGTTGTCGATAAAACATTGCCCCGAGTAAATTAAGATAAGCGTTAGAATTGTTCTCCGATAGAACAGTTAGTCGTACTGTAATAGCGAAAGAGTAAACACAGCTTCTTGTAACCTTTTTGGAAATAAAGAATTATTTTTAAAAAGATTCCGTCCATAGAAATCAACAAAATTTCGGTTAGCCCCTTTTTATACGTATTTACTACGAGCAACCCGAATATAATAGCTACAACACTTCTGTGGCTGTCATTACTAAAGAGTCCAAACGATGTGCCCGACCAGTAGCGTCGATGCGAGAGCAGAGTGGGGTAAACTCCGCTCTCGCATAAGTAGTAAAAATAAACGATGCATTTAGTTGCCGTTCTAACGTGTTAAAGTATACGTTGAAAATGTTGCGAGGTCGTAAAAATAATGCGTCAAATCGGTCGTCTGCTACCGTAGTAAATAAATTTATACATCGGTTTCCCGATTTAATATATGACGGTAAGGCAGTGAAATGTTTAGTTTGTGAAACAACTTTATTATCTTGGAAAGCGAGTCAGTGTCAAAGACATATAAATAGTGACAAACATAAATTGAAAAAGATTAGACGCAAATCATATAATGAATTTGTCGTTGATTTAACAATGATGCTAATTGCGACCAATATAGCAATACATAAAGTCCAACACCCCAATCCTACGTGGAAATTACCATCTAAAAATAAGCTACACAATTACGTACCATCAGTGCGTGAAAGAATTGTAAATTTTACGAAAAAAACGGTGAAAAATAAATACCTTTGGTTGACAATGGACGAAACTACAGATATTAAAAAACAGTCCATCCTATCCATTGTCGTAAGGACGCTGACCCCACAAGGATCTTCTGACCCTTATTTACTAGCCTGTAAACGAATGCAAGATTGTACTGCCACGGCGATACGTAGTGTATTAATAGAAACACTACACAAATTTGAAATTTTACCGGAGCAACTGTTAATGTTAGTTACCGATGCTGCCGCGGTTATGTGTTCCACAGCAAAATTACTCAAAACGATTCAACCAAACCTGCTGCACGTCACATGTTTGCTTCACGCTTTACACCTTGTAACAAACATTATACGTACAAGTTATCCTGATGTGGATGAAGTAATAGGACAAACGAAAGCGGTTTTTCTTAAATCTCCGAAACGTATTCGCCTATTTCATTCGCAGTGTCCTGACATACCCGAGCCGCCGCAACCAATTCTTATACGATGGGGTACGTGGTTAGAAGCAGCATTCTATTATTATAAACATTTTGAAAAAATTAAATCAGTAGTTTTACAACTAGACGGCAAAGTAGCGGCTGCAATAAGGCTCAGTCAGGTTCAATTTAAAAATCCTCAAGTTGCAGCAAATTTAAAAATTATTTACGACAGTTACGTTCCAATAGTGGATGCAATAAAAAAGTTACAGAACAGTGCGCTGTCCTTATCGGACTCATTAGCAATTATTGACCACGTAGAATTAGCGCTGCATATCCTTGATGATGAAAAAAGTGTTTGTGTTCGTGAAAAATTTAATAGTGTATTAGATAAAAATGTAGATTTTACAAAATTACGGCAACTTTTTACCAATACTGAAGATACGTTGTACAGATACAAAGAGCACTTTAACTATGCAAAGCGCAACATCTCAACGTCGAACAGTCCTTTGCAACATATAAGCATTTACTTACGTCGCTGCAAATCTCTCAACGTCGAACAATCCTTTTCAGCATATAAGCATTTATTTACGTCGCTACGTACGAACCTTTCCGAGACTAATACGAAACATATATGATGGTGCAATTACTTCATCGCGCACATCCGGATATTTCTGCAACAATGTAAACATGTTAGGTAAGTTATTTATGTTTTTTCTTAACGTTTTGTAAAGTGATTCAATATATTTATTTTTAAATAAGCGCACTGTTATTCTGGTAAACTCTCCACGCAACGCCAATGCTCGGGCACATCGTTTGGACTCTTTAGTCATTACTCATTAAGTATTGTAACGAACCGCCGATCGTTACAAATTCCAAGAACTTTTACTGAAAGAGAGACAATTTATTATCAAGACTAAGTAACATTTAAGTAAGATAAGTAACATTTTATTCATTCTTTGAATCATACTTGCGAATACGTGAAGAAACTTTTGGAGAAACCTATATACTTTTTCTGGATGGCAGTGTGTACGTGCACAATCCTTTGATCCCTTTTTACTCTTATGTTTCTTTTTTTCATACCATACGTTATCCAGAAGAAATCGCCTCGAAGGGTATATAAACCGCTCGAAAATATTCGAGGGACGTCTACTCCCGCCTTACCGTATCGCTGTCGACGTATAACTTGGATCTAGACGCTGAGCTCGTAGCGTATCGCTGAAGGTGTATAGCGCTGACTTTGGCGGATATTGGACATATTTGCTGCCCACAGGTTGATTTGTCGATGAATGCACAAGCATCACGATTCACTACTTACATTAATTTAATAATTAGCAAAATTAATTCAAAAACTTCAGGAGGTAAGCGGCATATGACAGCTAGAAAATACCGTATTCTGTAAGTATATTAGGCACCAGCGCCATCTATTGGTAATCGCCACATCTGCAAAAAATAAGTGGAAACCGATACCGAAGATATCTTCTTGTTATCATCAATTCTATCAGAAGCAATAAAAGACGAAGTAAAGAATAAATCATTTTGTTTGTAAGCAAGTTAAAAATTTGCTAAAATTAATTAACATTAATTTTTAATTCAATTTAATTCAATTAAAAAATATTAATTTACAAGAAAACCCAAAATTTACCAGATCCGATGCACGAATTACTATACACGGGTATAGTAGCGTTACAGTGTAAGTATCTACAATGTAGTATGCTAATGCACTTAACCAAATCTCTACACGTTTTATAAGAAATATCCAGAACAATTTTCTTTATCAGGTTCTGGAAAAGTATGCATGGTGTTCCATTAAAAAAAATCAAATAGGATGAATTAATCAAGGCAATGATTACGATGGTCACCGACGTTAATTAATATAAAAAAAGATCATGTATAGCCCAAAAAAACACTCAGTTGAATAAAATTTGCATGACAGCGTTAACGTGTAAACCGCTTAAGATATAGAGCTCTAAGTAAACAATCAAATTCGCAAAACTCTTAGATTTTAGATCCCGATTATCTCAAAAACTAAATTACTTTAATAAATATTGATCAGAATATCTAAGCCTAGGTATTCGACTCGATTAAAATTACCAAAATTGACGCTATATCAACCTTTACAGAATACAAATAAATAGAGCTCCCCAACTGCGTGGCGCACCATAGGCGTCGATAAGGAACATAAGTAAAGTACATAAAAACAAAAGAAATAAAGAATTCTAAAACGCTTACTTTTGTAATTAGCCGTATCCAATATAGTGGGTGTTAATGCACAAGGAAAATAGTATTAGTCAGCACACGAGGAGGTAGGCACATTAAAACTGTTACCGTAAGCGCAATCCGATTTCTCAAACATCTGAAGCATTAGGAATGTTTCCACAGTCGTTTCTTTCAAGGATGTTCGTCGTTCTGAAAATATGTTTTTATATCTTGAAAATGAACGCTCGACGTCTAATGATGTAATACACGCGTAATTAAAAATAATCTTTGAATTTAGTCACCGGATCAGTAGAGTTACCTTCCCAAACTTGTCTTAACCTGCTAAAATTTGTATCTTTCTTCATAACACTTTCAAAATTTCTTGTAACGATATCATTTTTTTTTGTTATTTATACAGTGTAGGAGTGTATTAACGTCATCTAATATTTATACTGACTCTGTCAGGGACAATGCACTATTTTGTAATTTATTTATTGCCTCAAGTACTTCTCTATAATTGTTGTAAACGGTTTGTAAATCTGCTTCAACGGAAATATCTTGGAATTTTTCCTGGCTTTCCTTAATAGCCGCAGATTCGTTGGGATTGAATTGTAAGACGACTGATTTTATTTGCCGGAAGTATTTAAAATAATAAAACGCTGCCTTCAGCCATGTCCCCCAACGCGTAAGAATCGGCTCTGGTGGTTCGGGAATACCGGGACACTGTTTATGAAATTCACTGGTACGTTTGGGAGATTTGAGAAACACTCGTTTCGTATATGTTATTAATGCATTTACCTCAGGGAAATTTGCACGAATAGTTTCAGCCACAATATGCAGAGCATGAAGTTTACAAGTAATATGTAACATCATCCCATAACGTTCTTGAAGAGAACGACCTACACAACGCATTGTCGCGGCACCATCGGTCATGAAAATTAATACTTGAGTAGTGGCAATTTCAAATGTTTGTAAAGTATCAACGACTACGCTCTCGATAGCGTCGGCAGTACACGATTTTAGTCTTTTATTAGCTAATAAAATTCCCTTTGTAGGTTGACGAGGTTCCAGTATACGTACAATCACATTCAAAATAGAATGTTTTTTACGGTCCGTCGTTTCGTCAATACATAACCACAGTAGTTTATTTTTTATTGCAGATCTGATCCTGTTTTCAATTTCGGTACGTACACTTGGCACACATCTCCTTAAGCTTGTTTCCGACGGTAACTCAAAGTCTGGATTATATTTATTCCAAAATTCACGGAATGGTTTCTTCCTGAGTAAGGAAAACGGTAAATTACACGCAGTCAGCATATAAAATAAATCAATTATAAATTGAGTTGCCTCAGTCGGTGATACACCCAGTTTTTTATTTTTGTGTTGCTGACTATTTACTTGTCTTCTACAGCCATATTTATCATTGCACATCAGAGGTATATTACAAATTTTACATATAATCTTACTTCCATTATATATTAAGTCAGGAAATTCTCCACAGAACTTTTTCACTTTGTCGGCCTGTGGGCGTTTCTTACTACGCGCGTCCGCCATACCATCACAACCCGATCGCATACGGTAATAAACTACCGAAATGCGATGCGAGTTATTTGCTTATATATTACATTACATATCCGCCCGGCCACGCCCGGCGGTACGCCTTCTGACTTGCCACGCGCTTTGGGGAGCTCTACAAATAAATATTCAACAACTCTGCCAGAATAACAGGCTTCGGCTTGTTAAATACTAAACGAATGACTAATAGAAACGGCCATATTTGGACGCGTTTTGCAGTTGACACAGCTTTGCGAACGCTGATAGTCGTGTATAACTTGCAGTAGGTATCCGTAAGAATTTCTTAAAACTAAACATTCTAATTCTGCACGGGTGGCGGGCTTCGACTAGTTAAAGATTCGGCAATGCAAATTAATTAAATCAGTATATTACATATTCATCGATACTTGCTTGATGCTGTTATTTCGTATATATACGACTTTCCTACAATCGCTGGGCTGATGAGCCGTGAATGACGGAACGTGTTCACAGATAGTGATGCTGGTATAGTCCGTTTCACTTTATTTTAATCTGACTATCTGAGCAGATAATTACGTTTGTGTAAACAAACAATGCGATAAGCTGGGACTTGCACAGAGGTGCATTTTCTAATGTTCCTGTAATTTCCTTTTAAATATAATAATTAATATATGTATAATACAAGAAAAGTATGAACCTTGTTTAATCTTATTTTGTGTTGCAATTCTAGGTATTAAATTAGTATTATTACTATATAATTTTGAAACTGTTTATACTACATAATCCTTTTACTAATTCCAAAGCATTTACAATTCGAAATTAAACAGTATATACATAATGTACCCTATTAATTTGCTATTAGAATATAATATTATTAGAATATAATATTAAATAATAAATATTAAATATCCTGGATACGAATTTACCATAAATAATACAGTCAATTGAAATTTTCGTTAGTAGCAAGATATAAATTGAGGTGTAAGGAGAGAAAATACATATTTTACTACAAAAAATGTGGAGACTTTGGAACGAAGACACGAAAGGCGAGAAAAGTGGATAATAAATAAATAAATAATGGTAAGTGTGAATCGGAGGCGGACAATGTAAATGGTGGCGCTAAAAAAAAAAAAAACATCTTGGAATTGAAGCTAAGCAAATAGTGTTAAGTGTATACAGTAATTTACGAGAAGAAAGTACAGAACATACGGATAAGGACGTAATGAAGAGAACGTCAAAATTAACTGGTGTGTGCTTCGGCACAGTTTATAATATAGTAAAGCATGGCATTCAGAACAGAAAAGTTAGAAGTGATAAAGGATGTATAAGAAAAGTACCAAATTGGGAGGTCGACATCATTCGGCGAACAGTATACGGTATGTATAAGCAGGGTGAAATTGCAACATTAGATAGCTTACAAAGAAATCTTAAACAGAATACAGAAATTCAAGCATCTAGATCAACAATATGGCGAACATTCAAGCAAAATGGATTTCAACTTGGGACAATAGATAAACGACGTGTTATAATGGAATCGCCGAGGATACAAAAATTGCGACAATAATATTTAATTGAAATGAAAAAATTCAGAAATGAGGGACGGTTTATTTGTTACCTAGACGAAACCTGGTACGACACTTACGATACCGTAAATAAAGGTTGTACTGATAATTCACAGGAGTGTTCCCCCTCCGCCCATCCAGAGGAAAAAGGATTATTATTTTACACGCTGGTTCTGATAGTGGTTGGGTAGGCCAAGTGTTACTTTCTGCAAGAAACATAAAAAATTGTAATCTTGACTATCACGAAGATATGACAGCCCAAGTATTTGAAGAGTGGTTCCTGAAAAATCTCTTGCCAGTGTTACCTGAAAGAAGTGTTATTGTTATGGATAATGCTTCATACCACTCACGACAGGTTAAGACGTTACCAAATTCGAATAGTACGAAAGCTCAAATATCGGAGTTTTTGCAACAAAATGATCTCTATTATGAAGAAAGCTACACAAAACAACAATTATTAGAAGTGTTTAAAACAAAAACTTTTCAAAAGGAATATGTTGTTGATGGTATGGCCATCGCCGCAGGGCATACAGTTTTACGTTTGCCGTCATATTACTGTATACTTAATCCCATCGAATTAATTTGGAGCCAACTGAAAGAAAATGTTCGCCGCACTAATAATAGTACCAAATCTAGGGAGGCAGTTTTAAATCGAATTAGAGAAGTGATTGCCAATATAACACCAGAAAAATGGAAAAATTGCATTAAGCATACAATTGACATAGAGAATATATATTTACAAGATGTTAATATTAATCAGGAATTCATAATTGATCGAAATGAAAGTGATCAAAACAGCACTGACCTTGAGGAACTTCAAAGTGTATGAAACCGAATTTTTTTAAAGTATATGACATTTAAATGTGTTGTTATAAACATTATAGACCAAATATTATGTACTTATATATATATTCGCAATTTTAAATGTATCTATTATTATATTAAGCTATCAATTATTGTTAGAATTACATTGTTATTTAATATGTATTTAATCCTTACAACACAAAATAAGATTAAACTACGTTCATAGTTTTCTTGTATTATACATATATTAATTATTGTATTTAAAAAGAAATTCCACGAACATTACAAAATACGCCCCTGTGCAAGTCCCAGCTTATAGCATTGTTTGTTTACCCAAACGTTTTACCTGCTCAATAGTCAGATTAAAATAAAGTGAAACGGACTATTGTTTCATATTAATAATTCCTTTAAATCACTTTAGTTGAGCATAAGGAGTATTGTAGAACATGAACATTCATTGAAATGAGTCCAAGAAGAAAATAATACATCAGTTGTTCTATTTACAAAATTAGCCGTGTATCTTTTTTAGTAGATTGGTCAGGAACTCAGTGAATACGCTTTATAACAGTCATGCACAGACCCCGGCCCTCTGTCAATATGCGTGTGACCGGCCAGCAAATTAAACTCTTCTATGCATTTGTATGGAATACTGCAATATTTTAACAACAGGGGCCAACTCAAAATCTTTAAGGTCTATTAGCAAGTGGTGATAATTTAGAATGTGCTTATTTCTAATCGCGTTTGACCCCGCGGTTGAGTAAGTTCGCGCTGTGTGAATAAGAGACGTATAAGTGGAGAGATGGCACGCTATGGTACTACGCCGATCGAGAAAATTCGGGTTGAGCCCGGACGTGTTCGGGCGAATGCAAGTAAATTAGTAAAGCGTACGACGCATGCCTTGCGCAACTTTTATTCAATACTTTATTGTTTGTTTCTTGTGCAAACCAATTTTCTAAGCAATAATGCTTATTACCTTATAATCCACTTTTGATCTTATTTATAAGGAATACGCAATAAGCTATTTACAACGATTTTCTTGTTTAGATATTTACGTAATTCTGTGTTAACAGACGTAGAATCAACTTCGCTATGGATAGGTCAAGACGAGAAGGTGCTGGCCTTTCACTGATGGCGATTTTGTTAAAGAGTGCTTGGAAGTCGCCTCTAATAAACAGTGACCGGAAACAGCAAAACAGTTTGAGAAAGTTCAACTCGATCGAATAATCGTTCAAAGAAGAATCACTGCTTTGTCAGACGGTGCAGCGGATCAATTAACTACCAATGCTAAAAATGTCGAGTCTTTTTCTTTAGTACTCGACGAATTTATTGATATTAGTTTCACAGCTCAGGTCTTAATATTTCTAGGCGGTGGAACTGAAGATTTTGAAGTTAGTGCAGAGCTGGTTGGGATAAGTTCATTGACTAATCAAACCAAAAGGAGTAATATGCTCAAAGACGTTTTGGAGCAGTGTTCCAAAATGAATTTGGAATAATTCCAGATAATTTGAGGAAATTATCTGGTGAAGCATCGATGATCGGAACACATTCGGGGCTAGTCGCTCTATCGAAACAGCATTTGGATACACCCCGAGTGACGCCCGAGAAACCTTAAACGCCCGTATCTCCCAAGCCCTTAGAGCTAGCGGGCCGAAGTTTCACGTGGAAGATACACTAATATAGGAGCTTCGATTGGCCTAGTTCCATCACTATCCATCCTAAATTCCATCACTTTGGGTTAAAATTTTTACGGCTTGTCTGGATCTCGGCCGTCGGACGTGCTACGACGGTCGTTTAGGGCTCGTTCGAAAGGTCTCGACGAGCGTTTCAATGGCGCGAAATGTCGACGCTCTAGCTCCAGCCGTTCGGACGCTACGGCGTCCCAAAGTTGAAAAATGAAAATTCACTTTTTCAACTTTGACGCCCGAAAAACCTGCCAACACGAACAGCTAGAGGCTTCGGAATAGGCGCATTCGATCCGCCGTTCAATTCTCTTTCGAGTGCGTACCCACTTCGCGTATCTCAGATGCGTATCTGAGGAGATAAACGCCGAAAACCGGAGCGATGTCGATTTTCCGTCCGATTTCGACCGTCCGTCGCGCTGAGTACATAGACGTGTAAATAAATTGTCTGTAATTGTCAGACAAAACAGATTAATTGTGCTGTCAGTTGTTATTTTCGGTCTTGTACAAATTATTTGGTTTGATTTTGTCTTATCTTCTTTTCAGAGCTCATTAATTCTCTTTTTCAACTTGTATTTTAATAATCACTATTTTAACCTGTTTTCAGTATTAACCGGAAAGCCAAGATGTTTACGTCTGAGCTAGATGCATACATTCTTATGGCCCACTTTCGAAGTGCAACTCGCAACCAGGATGGAACTTGGTCGTACAGTTTACAGTCTTGCTTCGATCAGTTTGTGGAAGCGTTTCCTAATGAAAATGTTAACTATAGAGTTTTCGGCCATCACAAACGTCAGATTATAAATCGTTTTGAGAGATAAAATTGTATTTGTAAGGATAAACCAACCGAAAGACCTACAATATTAACTGAAGCTGTTGTTAATGATATTGAAGAGCGAATGAATCAAAGCCCCAAGAAATCACTGCGAAAGCTCTCTGCACAGTCAGGTGTAAGTAAAAGTAGTTACGCAAAGGCTCTGCATAAAAATTTACATATGTATCCCTATCGAGTGTCAGTTGTGCAGCAATTGTACCCTCGTGATTATGAACAACGTATACTGTACTGTCAATGGTTCAACGAGCACCTTAATAATAATGATTTGCTGGATCTAACCTTCTTCACTGATGAAGCATGGTTCTATTTATCTGGTTATGTAAATAGCCAGAATTACCGAACGTGGGCTACGGAAAACCCTCACACTTTTGTTGAAAAAGAGTTGCATCCATTAAAAGTTGGAATTTGGATTGCGATATCAAAAAGAAGAATAATAGGGCCAATATTCTTTAACGATACAATTAATGCAGAACGATATCAAACTGACATATTGGCAGAATTTATTAATCAGCTGCATGATGATGAAATAACAAGGGGCTATTTCCAACAAGACGGAGCCACTGCTCATACTGCACAGACCACCATAGATTATTTGCAACAATTTTATGGAAATCGTATTATAAGCCAAGGCTTGTGGCCACCGAGGAGTCCAGATTTAACACCACCAGATTATTTTCTTTTTGGACAGCTGAAGAATCATGTCTATAAAAACCGATTGCATAATTTGAACGAACTTCAAGAAGCAATTAGGCAAGAAATTCAAAATATAACACAAGAACAGCTCGTCCATGTATTTGAAAACATGAAGCGAAGAATAGCACATTGTTTAGAAGCAAATGGAGAACATTTTCAACAGTTTTTATAAATAAACGTATTTTCTACTCATCAGTGTTATTTTCATTGAATAATAGTGTTTTTAATAACAAGTCTGTAAAAATATAATCTCATTCTGATTTATTGCTTGTCATTATTCAGAACAATATGATCTTGTCGTGGTTTTGTACCACGCCACTGGATTTCACCAACTGTAGATAAATAAAATCCGGATTACCAACTTAATTCGCGTTCGGAATTTCTAGGACACATAGTATATGTATATCAAGTATTTTCGCAAGTAAAAAAAATTAGAAGAGTTTTTAAAAATTGCACATTTTGGGATAACACTCTGTATCTCTTATATTAATAAAAGTACAAAAATAGGGATTTCACCAATCGATTTCTCTTTAAAATCGTGCTCCAGAAGCTTGGGTCAGTTTTTGTCTAATTCCTTTAGAAATATGAGTTTCCTATTCAAGGTATCGAATTTGGCCCACCGTATACACAGATACATATAAAGTAGCGAATAATGTGACAATAAATATACTAACCAATTAATATTGAATGAAAAAAATCAAACTCATCGAATTTAAAAATATTCAAATAAAAAACATATTCCTATATAATTCTGAATAGCAAGAGGTAATAGACCCCATCATTTATTTATATAATTACCGCAGAATCATTCCAGTCAATGCAAGGTAATTTCGTGTCATAACGTAACGAACAATCACGAAGTAAAGAACATAGACGTGTTCGGGCGCGGAAAATAAACTTTAGTGTTAAGCAGTCACCACAAGAATCATGTCTCGAATGCCTTGCATTCAGCCCATGTTAAGGGTTATCGGTATTCTTGAAAAAGCAGGCTTAGACTCTACTGTAAATATAACAAGGGTACAATTTCTAAAACGCACGTTCCATTTTTGCTGCTACATGCTTGTCGTAATATTGGTTCTTTGGAATATTTTGAATGCCGCAGAAGCTGGTAATGAAACGGCACTAAACCGTATGTTCTGCGCCCTGATTCCTATTGTAAATTTCATAGCCAAAGTAGTTACAACTTTAGTAAATAAAAAATGCGTTTTGTCTATTATGGATGACTTAAGGTCAGAAGTTTTCAATGGACATTCTGAAGAATTGAACAATTATATTAAGCTAGTCTACAAAATTAGCGAGATACTGTGGCAATATTATTCGCTAACCGGAAGTGTATTTCTTCTATCTACTGCCGTATTACCTGTTATAATAGACATTGATGTAATGATAATACCAGCACCATTTGATACGGGAAGATACGATATGATCTACAGGATAATACATCTCGTTACGTTAGTTTATTTAGCTATAAGCAGCCTATGCTATGATTCATTCCTTATAGTATTACTGGCAATCTGTATTACTCAACTGTATATATTAAGAGATAGATTGATGAATGTATTTAAAGATGCAGCATTATCTCAGAGATGCAAGGATGTCGAAACTGTGGATAACAAAGAGATACAAATCATAAAGGAGTGCATTACTTTACACGAAGCTGTAAATCAGTAAGTCTTTCTCGGGGGGGTTTAAGACGAATATCCGATGTTACAGTTTTAGGTTTGTCAACAAACTTAGTGCCATCTTGTCATTTCCTATATTTATCCAATATGTTTCTGGATGTTTTATGATATGCAACGCCATATTGCGTTTAACAATTCTGGTAAGTGCAATTATATATAAATGCCCCATTTTCCACAATAATAAAGAAAAAACAATAATTTGTAAGTCCCGGAACCGTGAAAGTTATTGTAGTGCTTTACTTATGTATTAAATGTAAGTTGTTGCAATATTATAGATTTCCCTAATTTTGAAAATTTTAAACAAATACGTGTATGTAATGCGTAATGATACAACAGGGCCAATTAGTTGTGGATAAAAACTACACAGAAAAAAATTGTTGCAATTGTGACATTTTTGCTTGCAAATTATCAGGCATATAGGGACGGTAACAATTTGTAAGTTGTTAGTGTACAAGATTGTACTAACTCAAATGCCACAAAATTGTGTCAAATGTGATTGTACTTTATGCGCTATTTTAAAACAATTATAACATACCGTTTTTACACAATCTTGTTAACATTTTCTTACTAATGAATGTTGTCAAATTAAACTTTCATACTTAGCGCGAAAAATTATCACAACCCTCTGTCAGCGATTTCAACAATAGAGATTCTAACGGCATTGTAATGAGGGCACGCATTCTTTTATTAAATTGCCCTAAATTAATTAACGATCGTATTTTGTTGAAATACAATTTACTTCACCGTACTAAACAAGAAAATGTGCGTTTTAAAGAGAAAAATTTTGTTGAGATTCTTGTAATAATGTTTATCTACAACTTACAATGGAATTGGCATTTATAGACAATTTCATATGCACAGAATTATGTTATTTTCTCAATACAGCGCTACCTATTGTTTTTACAATTATGCGTATTCTTGACACAAATTGTTGTAAAAAATAGGTAACATAACGTTGTTTGAAAATTTCGAATATTTTTTTCTGTGTAGAATATGTAATTCTTACTATAAATTATTGTACGGAATGTGGAGCCTACAAAAACAATTTTTGCGTGACAATAAATATTCTTTATTGTAAACATGTGGAATTTTATAATATTCGCTTTCCTTACACAAACTCGCTGTAAAAACATCATACGCAACTTCCTCAAACAGTAAAGTATCATAGCATTAACGCTTTTGTTCCCACCCAGAACCGAAGGTATTATTGTGAAATTAACCACCTTGAATACAGTCCAGTATCAAGTGTTTTAAGCGTTTGTGAAAGACATATTAGGGACTCTGCGTAAATGCATTTCGGTTGTTACGCGTTAAGAACTTTCTTTTCCTTAACGCCCCCACATACTTATTATGCATATTTTTGTAATTTTCGGTAAACTGATCCGTGCGAACCTTTTCTTTGCTAGGTTCCCACGAAGAAGATTTATCTGACGAGAATATTTAGTTTGAAGTGTCTAAGTCTTACAGACGCACCCTGTAATAAGAAAGCACCCACGCGTTTGCTGAATCACAACTGATTAGATCGATAGACACGTCATTAATAACTAAAACTCGAAACGGTCCCATGGTTACTTCGTAATTAGACTTAGAGTAAATTCTATATTGTTTAAATTTATGTTCAATAAATTTAGTTAGACGTTATTCAGAGAGTTTGTTTATTGCGTACATTTGCAATCGAAATTATTGAACGAACGGTCAAGACCGATAAGGATATTCAGTTGCCAATAAAAGATCAAATTTAAAACAAAATGAGGATGCGTTAAACAAAAGCATACAACAATTTAATAAATTCGCTAATTCTCTTTATAGCACTTCTTTAAATTTGGAAAGATTGGAAATCGCGAACAATCACATTAGCTATTAGCATATCTCGTCGATGAACTAAGCGAGCAATACGATATTCTAATTAACGCTATAGTTTCCGCTAGAATTAACATAGTGCATCCTGCTGTAATCACTCCAGTTTATTTAATATCAATTTTACATGACAATGTTAAGCTATTAACAGATGGCAGATCTTTTTCATTTCCATTGATCCACCAAAAGGTAACCTAATCGAAATTAGCAAACTATCGATATCTTTCAAGTCTACAATTTAGTTCCTTTACTTATCCCTCACAAATTGGATAAAACGTATGCCTACATTCTAGCAGAATTCTAATACCTAGATCTTGCCGAAGGTAGGATTCAGTATGTACACTTGAGTTCTTTAAACCGATGTGTAAAATGTGTGAAAATAAGCAAGTTTATGCACCAACTGATCATCCCAAGTGTGAAGTCTCTCTAATTACTGAATATCATACCGAAATTCCCGAATCATGCAACACATGCATATTAAAGGGAATCGTTACCGTATGGCATCGATTATCTTCAAATAATCAATTGATTTATATTCTACCTGAGCCCAATGCATTGACAATCATCTGTCCAAGTATTTCTCCAAAAGACGAATTGACGAAATGTGTAGGCTTACTTTAGCTGGACAAAAGCTGCAGAGCTTATAAAAAGAGTTCACAGCCAACCTGCCAGCCTGATTCTAAAATAACCACGGAATTTCAAAATCTAATACCTTCAGTGCCTAGCACTGAAGATGATTGCTGCACCAAAAAAAAAAAAAACGAATCAATTCCACTATGGGATCTTATTACTTCCAAGCCGTGCATTTTACAAACGTTCGAATGGTTGAGCTTCGAGTCGCTTCCCATCGATTGGATGAATTAAATTCAAGAATTAACGACGACAGAATTGATTAGATCGTTAATAATTAAAACTCGAAACGGCTGCATGGTTACTTTGTAATTAGACTTAGAGTAAATTTTATACTGTTTAAATTTGTGTTAAATAAATTTAGTTAGAAGTTATTCGAAGACCTTGTCTGTTGAGTACATCTGCAAGTCCATAACAATACTTACGGTTGTTGCACTTCTAAAGAAAAAATTTATAGTTAAACGGGAGTCCTGCAATTGGATATTGCATTCAAGTAGTATGATAAATTCTAATTTGCTTATATGTAAGATTTTTCTGTTTTTGAGTAAGTTTTTTTAGTTATAATAGGCTCTAAGTCAAACTTGAATTCTTTCGTTAACTTATACGCTTCTATTGCTTCTTTCTTCTATAATTGTGTTCAGATACTTAAAGGTAACCTCTTCAAACTCTAATAATCCGATTTTTATCTTTCACAGTTTTGTCGTTTTTGTGTTTATCATTATGATAATTTTTATTTATAATTTAGCCTACATCATCTGTTTCGTAAACAACCGAATACTGACGAAACACGAGATAATTGCCAGTTCCTTTTCTTAACTCTTAGACGGTAAAACCTTGATCATTGGTAAAGAGTCCAAACGATGTGCCCGAGCACTGGCGTTGCGTGGAGAGTTTACCAGAATAACGCTTATTTAAAAATAAATATATTGAATCACTTTACAAAACGTTAAGAAAAAACATAAATAACTTACCTAACATGTTTACATTATTGCAGAAATATCCGGATGTGCGCGATGAAGTAATTGCACCATCATATATGTTTCTGTATTAGTCTCGGAAAGGTTCGTACGTAGCGACGTAAATAAATGCTTATATGCTGAAAAGGATTGTTCGACGTTGAGAGATGTTATATTTGCATAGTTAAAGTGCTCTTTGTATCTGTACAACGTATCTTCAGTATTGCTAAAAAGTTGCCGTAATTTTGTAAAATCTACATTTTTATCTAATACACTATTAAATTTTTCACGAACACAAACACTTTTTTCATCATCAAGGATATGCAGCGCTAATTCTACGTGGTCAATAATTGCTAATGAGTCCGATAAGGACAGCGCACTGTTCTGTAACTTTTTTATTGCATCCACTATTGGAACGTAACTGTCGTAAATAATTTTTAAATTTGCTGCAACTTGAGGATTTTTAAATTGAACCTGACCGAGCCTTATTGCAGCCGCTTCTTTGCCGTCTAGTTGTAAAACTACTGATTTAATTTTTTCAAAATGTTTATAATAATAGAATGCTGCTTCTAACCACGTACCCCATCGTATAAGAATTGGTTGCGGCGGCTCGGGTATGTCAGGACACTGCGAATAAAATAGGCGAATACGTTTCGGAGATTTAAGAAAAACCGCTTTCGTTTGTCCTATTAGTTCATCCACATCAGGATAACTTGTACGTATAATGTTTGTTACAAGGTGTAAAGCGTGAAGCAAACATGTGACGTGCAGCAGGTTTGGTTGAATCGTTTTGAGTAATTTTGCTGTGGAACACATAACCGCGGCAGCATCGGTAACTAACATTAACAGTTGCTCCGGTAAAATTTCAAATTTGTGTAGTGTTTCTATTAATACACTACGTATCGCCGTGGCAGTACAATCTTGCATTCGTTTACAGGCTAGTAAATAAGGGTCACAAGATCCTTGTAGGGTCAGCGTCCTTACGACAATGGATAGGATGGACTGTTTTTTAATATCTGTAGTTTCGTCCATTGTCAACCAAAGGTATTTATTTTTCACCGTTTTTTTCGTAAAATTTACAATTCTTATATGATTTGCGTCTAATCTTTTTCAATTTATGTTTGTCACTATTTATATGTCTTTGACACTGACTCGCTTTCCAAGATAATAAAGTTGTTTCACAAACTAAACATTTCACTGCCTTACCGTCATATATTATATCGGGAAACCGATGTATAAATTTATTTACTACGGTAGCAGACAACCGATTTGACGCATTATTTTTACGACCTCGCAACATTTTCAACGTATAGTTTAACACATTAGAACGGCAACTAAATGCATCGTTTATTTTTACTACTTATGCGAAAGCGGAGTTTACCCCACTCTGCTCTCGCATCGACGCTACTGGTCGGGCACATTGTTTGGACTCTTTAATCATTGGAACCTTGTAATTAAACTTGGTTCAGAAAATAGGTATGACGTGCAGCTAACCAGATTAATACATATGCGTTTTGTGCAATTCTCTATTGTATACTATCCTATTTACATCAAGTATGAAATATTGGATAGTTAGCTTAGAGTATAACTCATCATGAACAAAGGGACTTTGTTAACGTTGGTATATACCCAATGCAAACAAATTTACAATAAAACATTCCATGTTTGCACAACAATTAGTTCTTATTTTCAATTTATCCATCCTCATATGCGAGGGGTTCAGTGTCCGCTGAAGGTTGGTCAAAAAAGGGAATCACCTAGTAACTTCAAAGCAATTGTTAGACATGTTTAAGTGCAATGCGTTTCGGCGGTATTATGATGATGCAGATAAGCCACGGACACAACTCTACACGCCAGAAACCAACTGTTAATCAACAAAAAGAGTCTTTCCTGGTGAAGATGATTCCATTAAGAGGAAAGGTTATATCGATAATTTTTTTGCAAAAAGACCATTGCGAGACAGTAGAATTTTGATTCATTTGACCGATTTGACGATGAAAAAGAGACCTCAATTCACTCGGTAGCAATTGCGATGGTAAAATGAATCTAGTTAATGTACGCATTAGTGCTTCAGCCACCAGATTTGGCCCACAGCGAATTCTTTTTTTTTTTTCAAAATAGCTTGACGGAAAGCGGTTCGCGTCAAACGAAGAGGTTGTTACTAGAGTTCGACAAATTCTATTATTTGGATAGCTTAAAAAAATTGGAACATGTGGATACAAGTAAATTATATTTGTATGTATGTCGGGAAATAAATTTATTCGATGCAAAATAATTGCCTTGTCTTCTTCTTAACACAAGTACTTGTGATACTATCCTCGTGCATCTTGAATAACGAACAACATCTTGATATATGATGCCAGTGACATAGAATTTTAGCGTATGTTCTTGGTGTGCACTGTACTAAAGGACAATCTAGTCATAAAGCCATTATATTATGCATACATATATCATTATGTAATTCATGTGTTCTTGGATACAATTTAAAATTTAAGCATAAAAGTTTAAGACGTATACTTTGTTGTAGGGAGAAACAGGAACAACAACTGTTATAAGCATCGCCTCTTGGGCGGGTATAGTCTTTTTCCAATTAGCGGTCTACCATTGGCTGGGCAATGAAATAACTTTAAAGGTTTGTATGTAAAGAACTCTTGAAGAACTTGTCGATTTGCACAGTCTATTAAAGCGTTCAATTTCTGGAAGTATGTTCCCAAATTTAATTTTCAAAAATTTTCACTTCTCATGAGAAATAATACTGGCTGGTGATGCTAGCGTTTTAGTGGAAAGGCTGAAAACCAAAACACCGATTTCCGCGGAAATAGTTGCCAAATATAAGACCGACAAATAAATTAACCGTTACATTGTTTATGCCTACATGTGTTGCAAGATAAGCCAACGGTTGAAGAAAGTTTATTTATTTTCCAAACAAAAATGAAGACTGCATGCCATAGGTATTTGCAACTTCACAGGCCGATCTTCCACAGACAGAGTAACAGAGCAATCCGAAACGTTAAAGTAAAAATGTAATGATAAGAAAAGAATGTTGCTTTGATCATTCTATATCTAGCGATAGTCTTTGAGTTTTTATAACAAATCTTCCACAACACTATTGCTAAAAAAATTGCGTCTAGAAATCTAAAAAATTCGATAATTTTACGTAATATAGTATTAAATTTTTCTCTGACTGAAGCACTTTCTTCGCCATATAAAATATATAGCCATAACCATCCGCACGCATGTAGTCTTGGTACTTCCTACGTTAGATTGTATTTCTTCCAAAACTGACGAAACATTGTCTAATTTTGCGAAAGGTGTATTGCACGGACTTAATATTATCGGTAAATCAGATATAGGGTATCCTTCGGGTTTTCCTTAAATTCATGTGTTGTGCTGTTTACATGGCTCCTACACTTATACGGTTTGAAACGTAATAAACTATTATCGCAAAGTAAACACCTGATTTCTTCACCATTATGTTGCATTGTTGATAAGTTGCATTGCAGACAAGTTGCATTTCTGCACATTTTTAATATTTTCCATTCGATTCCAACGCTTATCAACTTCGTACTGCGATATGTGTTACACATACTACACAGCATAGAAAGCCAGGAAGTGCCGACATATACTGAAGCAGCTCGGTGACCCGTCAACTTCTCGCGGTGAAACACCACTGGAAGGCAAGTGAGAATGTTGCCTCTATTCATAATTTATCGAACTAGCAAGCTTGTCAAGTAGTTACTAGTGTAGAAGAGTTTCTATTTTTTTTTAATGTTTAAAGATTTAAAAAGTGAGATTATTGACGCGTAGAACGGGACGTCCCACCATCACAGGCCGTCTTTGGCATCTCATAGCGTGTGGTTTGCAACGTAGGCGTCTTGCCAAAAAAACCTTTATTGCGGAGGAAAACCCGAATCGCACGTCTGAAGTTTGGAAAGACGCATTTAAATTGGATCATACAAAATGGAAAACAGTATCATTTTCTGACGAAAGCAAGTTAGATTTATTTAATTCCGATGAATAAACCAGATGGACGGGCCGAAGACGAAGAAGAAGGTAGGCGAAAGACTAAATCCTCGTTGCACTCACCCATCTGTGCAACATAATGGCGGTAGTGTAACAGTAACATAATGGCGTGGCGTTCGGCATGGATCTACTTCATAGAATTTAAACAATGGATGGATTTTTACGTAAAAAAATAAAAATATTAGATTACTCAATGCCTCGAAATGATGTGAGGACGTCGTACGCAATAAGGGATATAAGTCCCTGTTAATCAAAAATAACATATGATTTAAATAAATTTAAATAAAATGTTGCTCAACTTTTGTCCGGTCTTATAAATAATCTCGTATTTATAAAATGCCTTATAATTATATCTTCATATTTTTTTATGTTTATAAATGTTTACATTATGGAGAATTTCATAAATATTAATTAAAATGCTGAGTATAATAATTGACTAAAATCTATTTATGTCTTCATTTATGTCCGACAATGTATTACGTATTACGTATTATATATAGCAACTTCACTTCAATGGGTGAAATTTTAAATTCAGCACTATTGCATGAAGTAAAGTTGGTATTTATTGCATATAACATAAACCAACATAAAGTTACTAAAGTAAATAAATAGGCTATAAGTGCGCCGTCAATACTGCTTTGTATAAAAAGAAAGACGTTTAAGTAGATGTTATATCTACTTAAATTATATACTTTTAAGGTAAAGCAATGACATCAATATCCTTTTTTTTTATAAAAGCTCATTGAATTATCAAGAACTTCCAACTTAACATTTTGTAACTAATCAATTACTTGCTGTTCATACAAAAAAAATATTGTGTCATTTCATGTAAGTGCTTGTAAATCCTTTGAATATCTAATTCAATCTCAAAGTGCTCCTAAGCATATTCGTCATATTGGCATTGTTTGAAAATTGTTAACATATTTTTCAGAATTGTGAATCTGGTTTCAGAGCGCCGAACTTATAGATGCGTGTTACATGTCGGAATGGTATATGTTAAACAGGAAATCCCAGAAGCTACTGATGATATTGATGGAGCGCGCTAGAAGACCTTTGGTTATTCAATTGTATAAGATTGTATTTATCTCACTTGAGTCTCTTGGTATAGTAAGTGGTTTTATATAAAACGACAACTTTAGTGTCATAACTTATGCTATGTTTTAGATAATTCGCTGGTCGTATTCCCTGTTTGCTTTAATCAAAGCTAAGTACAGCTAGATTCTTCAAAATTGTATGAAATTTATTGTCTAATACTCACTTATATTACATTTATTAACAACAAAGCACGTCGCAAAATAAATACATTCTGTTTATCTCATTTCTGCTTGTACTTACTATTACCTATTTTTAAACTAAAAAATATTTCTGATAGAGAAGATGAGAATTCTAAAAGATGCTAAATCGATAAGCTAAAATATCTCATAAATGAATAGAATGTAAGAATGTAACGATAATTTTCTCAGATCTATAAAATAAAAGGAACATTGTTAGAAAATATTTATTAGCAATAATATTATAATAAAGTATAAACTAAAACTAAACGAATTCTAATACATGGCAAGCAGGAAAGTACGAAATATTTATCACCCCAACACTTGGAATAGAAACTGAACTTGGAACTGAAACCATTAAGCACTGATCTTAAGTTGTATCCCTATACCCGCAAACACTAAACTAAATGCTCAATGCACGTTTGTAGTCGAAGATGTAACTTGCAACGAACGAGAACAGACCTGAACAAACCTGCAAACTGCGAATCGCGCATTCACCATGCGCCCCAGACATGAAAAAATTAGTTTACTGAGCCGCGTGAACACACGATTCATGCGTGAAAAACGTATTTGAAAAATAACATTTTTATAAACGTCTTCATATATGTTTATTCTGTGCTCTATAACGCCACACAAGACAAAAATAGTGACCTGAGTGACAAAAGTGAGACAAAGTAGTGAGACAAAAAGAGTGGCCTGGGGACACTAAAAATTTATATGTATTTGACTAATAAATATTATTCCGCAGTGTTTTCTATATTTGATTCATTAACTGTTTATTTTTGTAATGATTATGTAACCTAGCTAGTTTTAAAACTGCCGCCAAAAAGTAAATTCGAAAAATTATTACGTAAGCATTTGCAATAATTAAAATTAAAATTTAATTATTTACTCTTACGAATTAAAAAATAGATCATATTTCCTAACAATCATTCATCAATATTTTTAGACAATTTTTTCGATCAGGACAAATTAAAAAAAAATAAATTTGCGTTGCTTCCCGAAGTCGGATAGATGGATCGATATTTTCTAAAAATTTGCAGCTTCCAACAAAATAAGTCAAATTTACAAAATTGGAATCTGCTTAATTTCTGGTATATGGCTAACGTATGCTCATTCTGCGACACCTCGTATAGTTCATATGCATAATTAATTGAACACTATCCATAGTAGCCAAATGGATGAAACGTAAGAAACAAAATATGTTTGTAGAGGTATATCAAATAAAGTGGTAATAAATATATAATCTTCTAATATTTAAGAAAACACCCTCTTATATAATCCGGAATCATAAGAGATGGGATAAACACCATATTTTATTTATATAATTACTTCAATTAATGCAAGAGCTAACATAACAATAGGGAGGGCACTCGGAGAAATGTGCATTCACATTCCATTTGATATCGTCAGAGCGTAGCGAACGATCGAGAAGTAGAGAACGTAGATATACTCTGATGCCGAAAATGAATTTCGTGTACTAAGCGGTCATCATAAGAGCACAACGCATAAAAAGAATTTAAAATGTCTCGAATGTCTTGTATTCAACCTATAGTTAGGGTTATCGGTATACTTAGAAAGGGAGGCTTACAGTCAACTGAAAATACAACAAAGGTGCAACTTCTAAAGCGCACATTCCATTTCTCATATTACCTGCTCATTGTAATATCGATTATTATGAACATGATGAAAGCCGCAGAAAGTGGCAATGAAATAGCGCTAAACCGTATGTTCTGCGTCCTGGTTCCCGTAGTAAATTTCATAGCGAAAGTAGTTTCAAACTTATCAAACAAGGAATGCATTCTGTCAATTCTGGATGACTTGAAGTCAAACGCTTTTAATGGACACACTGAAGAACTGAACGATTACGTTAAGCTAGTGTATAGAATTAGCGAAATACTATGGCAATATTATTCGTTAACCGTAACTGTATTTCTACTATTTGCAGCTGTGTTACCTATTATAATAGACATTGATATAATGATGATACCAGCGCCGTTTGATATGGGAAGATATGATATCGTTTACAAATTGATACATCTTGTTACAACAATTTATTTGAGTATAAGTAATCTATGTTACGATTCATTTTTTATGATATTGATGGCAATTTGCATTGCTCAACTGCATATATTAAGTGATAGATTAATGAATGTATTTCAAGATGCGGAATCGCCTCGAAAGAGTAAGGATGCCAAAACCAAGAGTACAGAAGAGATGCGAATCTTAAAAGAATGCGTTATTTTACACGAAGCTATAAATCAGTAAGTGTTCGCAGGCAGTTTATAACTTATCCAATATTAATCGTTTTAGGTTTGTGAGCAAGCTTAGTACTATTTTGTCGTTTCCTATATTTATGCAGTATATATCCGGATGTTTTATGATATGTAACGCTATCTTGCGATTAACAATTCTGGTAAGTGCAGTTATACATACATAAATGTGGCATATTTTTTACATGTAAAACGAAAAATAGTAGTTCTAATTCATGAACATTATTGCAAAATGCGCTGCTTTGTTTGTACATCTGTTTCAATGTACATGTTTAGATCTGAAAAGTTTAAACAAATACGTACAGAATAATACATGTAATTACTAATTAAAGAAGAACTGAGTGCTATAAATTACTGCAGGCGATGGGGAACCTAGAAAGTTTGTTACAACCTAAGAATATGGATAATGTCTTATTTATGTCAAAATATGTTTTTCCTTTTCAAATATAAAAACTGATTTCAAGAAACACCATGCGCTGCTTTTTTAAAGAAAAATGTAAACGTTACCGTAAATTACTAAGTAATAATAATACTAAGTAATAATTCTAAGTAAAAGCAGATTTAACAGAGAACTTAAATACATAAAAAGCGTAGTTATTTAGAACGGTTACTCTTCTATAGAAGTCGATCGCATGTTTAAGAAAGTCCAGCATAGGCTTTACGTAAGAAATTCCATGACCTCTAAGGTTTTCAAGAGCCATGATATGAACTTACGCTTTAGTTCGCGCAACACACCCTTCTCGGTAATCCTAATGATAAACCGAAAATGAGAGAAGGGTCTGGCATTTTATAAAAAATAAGACGCGTGGGGAGGAGGCGAGGTTAATAGACGCTTGTAAAAGATATTTCTTCTTAAAAGAAAGAACGGCACATGCTTGGTATGTTTTCACACGTTGCAGATTCAAGACGTGCGGGAAGTAGAAATAGGCACTTGGAACGAATATATATTATCTAGGAAGTAGGGATGGTGCATGCATATTGATGATGAGGACCATTCGTGTCCTCGAAACGGCCGCCCAGAACTAATTATTATATATTACTAGATAATAAATAAACTTATGTGGTGCGGAGGTTGTTGTTTGCCGAGAGTAATTTGTATGTGCGAACAGTTTTTTTTTATTAATTTTTATCCATTATTTGAAATAATTTCTGTTGGATATTTTTCTATTTAAGGAAAGATTTTAGTAATTTGATTTAAGTTCCAAAGCTCTATTAGAACAATCCGTTTACTTCGTCTAAGTTTCTACTAAAAATTTACCTGACTAACACGGTTTAGCTTTGCAGGTATTTATCTATTTCTTTCATTTTCGCCTATATGGGCTGATCGAAAATAGCGAATCACGCGACAACTTTAGAGCGTTATTATTAATTTTTAGTTCCTCCGTCTAGAAATCCACCAGTATAATACGGGTTTTATACGTTAATTTCTAGTTTGTAATTCTTGTGTTTATAATTTGTTCCCCAATTACCCATTTTCTCCGAAATATCCGAAATGGAAGCTAAAAGTTTACGGAATTAACTTACGTATTTGACTCTATTTAGCCGTGATAATAAACTGCCTTCAGCAAGTAAAAGGTATTCAGTAATGAACATCAAACCCTTGAAACACAATTTTTTAGGAAACACAATTTTTCTTCTGTATCTACCGTCGCGGTCTCTGCAACCAGTCACTCTATCCGATGGGGTTGTAGTGTTAATATTATTCTAACAGTAAACAAAGAGGCCTGACGTTGACGCTTTTAAATCATTAATACAACATTTTGTGTACAATCCAGACCATCTCAACTCTTACAGTCAAAGGAGAGCCTGCATATCCATAAATATTTTCGAAAAATGTCTTTTTGCCTTTACTACGTTATCTAAAAATGTAGACCTTCTAGTTTCCACTGCCGTAACTCTACAATTCAAAGAAATTAGGTATATGTACAGTTGCAAGCAGTATCAAATGAATAAATAGACAAGCATGTGTCAAAGAACAGCGCATAAGTTTTAGTCAGTAATAAGACATTATTATTTTGGAAACTATGGATTTCTTCCCTTCAACTTTCTAAGAGAAAACCAAAACAAATTTTCAGGT
>JAIOKQ010000297.1:0-21894 GCA_020654165.1 Oryctes rhinoceros | reverse complement strand
CCAATGTGCGTGGCAAGTCAGAAGGCGTACCGCCGGGCGTGGCCGGGGGGATATGTAATGTAATATATAAGCAAATAACTCGCATCGCATTTCGGTAGTTTATTACCGTATGCGATCGGGTTGTGACGGTATGGCGGACGCGCGTAGAAAGAAACGCCCACAGGCCGACAAAGTGAAAAAGTTCTGTGGAGAATTTCCTGACTTAATATATAATGGAAGTAAGATTATATGTAAAATTTGTAATATACCTCTGATGTGCAATGATAAATATGGCTGTAGAAGACATGTAAATAGTCAGCAACACAAAAATAAAAAACTGGGTGTATCACCGACTGAGGCAACTCAATTTATAATTGATTTATTTTATATGCTGACTGCGTGTAATTTACCGTTTTACTTACTCAGGAAGAAACCATTCCGTGAATTTTGGAATAAATATAATCCAGACTTTGAGTTACCGTCGGAAACAAGCTTAAGGAGATGTGTGCCAAGTGTACGTATCGAAATTGAAAACAGGATCAGATCTGCAATAAAAAATAAACTACTGTGGTTATGTATCGACGAAACGACAGACCGTAAAAAACATTCTATTTTGAATGTGATTGTACGTATACTGGAACCTCGTCAACCTACAAAGGGAATTTTATTAGCTAGTAGAAGACTAAAATCGTGTACTGCCGACGCTATCGAGAGCGTAGTCGTTGATACTTTACAAACATTTGAAATTGCCACTACTCAAGTATTAATTTTCATGAGCGATGGTGCCGCGACAATACGTTGTGTAGGTCGTTCTCTTCCAGAACATTATGGGATGATGTTACATATTACTTGTAAACTTCATGCTCTGCATATTGCGGCTGAAACTATTCGTGCAAATTTCCCTGAGGTAAATGCATTAATAACAAATACGAAACGAGTGTTTCTCAAATCTCCCAAACGTACCAGTGAATTTCATAAACAGTGTCCCGGTATTCCCGAACCATCAGAGCCGATTCTTACGCGTTGGGGGACAAGGCCGAAGGCAGCGTTTTATTATTTTAAATACTTCCGGCAAATAAAATCAGTCGTCTTACAATTCAATCCCAACGAATCTGCGGCTATTAAGGAAAGCCAGGATAAATTCCAAGATATTTCCGTTGAAGCAGATTTACAAACCGTTTACAACAATTATAGCGAAGTACTTGAGGCAATAAATAAATTACAAAATAGTGAACTGTCCCTGACGGAGTCAGTACAAATATTAGATGACGTTAATACACTCCTACACTGTATAAATAACAAAAAAAATGATATCGTTACAAGAAATTTTGAAAGTGTTATGAAGAAAGATACAAATTTTAGCAGGTTAAGACAAGTTTGGGAAGGTAACTCTACTGATCCGGTGACTAAATTCAAAGATTATTTTAATTACGCGTGTATTACATCATTAGACGTCGAGCGTTCGTTTTCAAGATATAAAAACATTTTTTCAGAACGACGAACATCCTTGAAAGAAACGACCGTGGAAAAATTCCTAATGCTTCAGATGTTTGAGAAATCGGATTGCGCTTACGGTAACAGTTTTAATGTGCCTACCTCCTCGTGTGCTGATTAATACCATTTTCCTTGTGCATTAACACCCACTATATTGGATACGGCTAATTACAAAAGTAACCGTTTTAAAATTCTTTATTTCTTTTGTTTTTATGTACTTTACTTATGTTCCTTATCGACGCCTATGGTGCGCCACGCGGTTGGGGAGCTCTAGTTGTAACTTTGAATATGTAGATTTTTTGCCGCTGAATAAGAGTAATTAATAAAATATGTATTGACTAAGGCAAGTCTAAAAAAGTAATATTTGGCGACTAAGCAAATAAAAATAACATGTAATAGTACAACATAGTGAAAACATTTATTAATTTCCTTTGTAAAATTATAAGTTTATCAGATAACCACTCCTAGTATGCTTGATATTTTTATATTTAATAAATACAATAGTTTCTCTCTTGACTGTAATGCATAAAAAATATTAGAGGCAATATAACCATAAAATACTTTTAAGTGTTGAAGATGACACAAGACTTCACTCTAATTTTGTTTAAACTAAGCAACCTTTACAGTGCGCATAAATAACGTGATTATTTCTCTTTTAGGGTGAATCAGGTACTGCCAACACGTTAGGCACCATATTCTTTGCCTTGATATCGTTTTTTCAAATAGCAGCATACCATTGGTTGGGAAACGAAATTATATTCAAGGTGTCACATAATGTAAAAATGAAACGAATGCAAAGTTGAAAACAGACTTATTTTAGAGCAATAAAATCATTGAATCCTGTTACCTTTCAAACTGGTATGAATTAAACAAGCAATCTAAAGCATCTCTTGTGTTACTGATGGAAAGATCTAAAAGACCATTGGCCATTCAATTGTTTAAGATTGTGTTTATATCGCTGGAATCATTGGGAGTGGTAATGATTATCTGGAATTACTAATAATCTTAATGAAATTAAGGATATTTCAGATCGTACGTTGGTCTTATTCTCTTTTCGCTGTGATAAAAGCAAGATACAAATAGTTAGGTAATAATTTGGAAGAATTAAATTTGAATATTTCTATTGCTCGCTGTCTACACAATACTATTATTACGTATGCTATACCGCAAAACCTAATTGAAAAAATAATTTTTATGTATACACAATGCTGTACTAAACAGAAATACAAATAACAAACAAATAGAAAAACAAATACAGAAAGAAAACTCAAACGTCCTTCTGCAATGTCTGCAACCTCTTGATGGAAAACGCTGTTCAAGTTTAAGGAAGTCGCATAAGAAACGTATAAAATAATATCCCAACTAAGTAATGATAAAGCATCAAGATATGGTCACATAACTGCAGGGATGATAAAGCGGAGTAGAAATAAAATATCACCAATTATCACAAAATTAATAAACACCATTATAACAAGTAAAGGAACAGCCAAAGATATTAAATATTAAATTAAATATTATTCCAATATACAAAAGAGACAACAAAACAGAACCACAGGATTACAATAAACTTGTTATTCGTTTTGAACCATAAAATAATTCATAAAGGACAACAGATTTTTCAAAGAAAATTATAGAACATTATTAGCGAATAATTTATTGGATAACAGAAAAGCAAAGGTCGCCGGAAACAATTCAGTAACACGATATAAAAAAAAACTATTAGAATAATTTGACAATTTAGGAATAAAAGAAAGGAGAAAGCACATAACAAAAATATATTTGACCGAGAAAACACAAGTAATGTGTAGCATTGAGAGCCGGCAGCCCCATGCATGGAGGAAACTTACCGTATCTACTTTACATAATGTATATTATTCAAAATTTACGCGTACGCTCAGGATATATGTACTCAGAAAACAAGAAATGCCTACAACAACACATTAACGAAACCGTTGAAGAGGAAAGATATTGTTACAGTAATATTTATAATAAATTAAGAGAAGATAGTATAGTATATGGTATTTACAAAAGAAGTAAAAAAAATAATATATATATATATATATATATATATATATATATATATATATATATATATATATATATATATTGCTAATGCTTACACACACAATACAAGAAGACATTCCCGAATATAAGCAGAAAAAACTACGGCAACAAATATGAAAGAATTTCAATAGCCGAAACAATAGCAAGATGAGCAACAAAAGAAAACAGAAGAATCACCCCAGATACGAAACAAAAAACTATCGAGGATATTATATTTCCACATTATCCATAAAAGAAAGCAGTGGAAATAAATTAGAGTATTATCGAGCAATTATTAACGCCCTCAATACCGTTAGTTCGGCACGCCAGCAACCCAGGTCGAAAAGATATTTCAGCGCATCAACGTATATGCAAATGCTTTTATATGTATTAATATGTATATATTAATAAAATCTGTAAAAATCAGCGAAAGCTGTACTAGTGTTGCGTACAAAACAATATTCGTTTTGAAAACATTGCATTCTACATTCTTGAACCTTCTTGTGTCATCAAATAACTTGCTTGTAGTTGATCCCATACATTACAACGCTTTTAAACTATTTTTACTTTTAATCACTATTAAATATAGTCCAATATGTACCTTTCTTGTAACTTAATATTTATTAATATATAAGAAGATTGTGGTTATAGATATAGAAATACTTAGTGTGTACCTTACCTGTAAATTTTCGTATTCTTCTGATGTATAACCTTGCACAAATCTAATTTTATTATAGTGGCTGCCTTTATTGTACGATAAAAATATGCACCAAGTTTGATCTTTAATTTAACTTAAAAGTAATAATTTCATAAACCTAATCATCAGCGCACATTTTATTACCTTTCCCACTTCCACGCCAACACTCGGCCAAGTTCCATTGCCCTGGAAATACTAGCTCATCCCTAACCAGCACTATATCGTCAATCTTCAGACTATTTCGTTGCTGCATACAATATAAAGTAGTCCGGTTTCCATCTCTTGCAGAAGTGTTGGCGACTCTTCTGCACCAGTTTCCATCTGGATAAGCGATTGATAAGGAAACGAGCCGATGTTAATACAAAAAGATCGGAAAAATCGTCATAAATGGGTGTTATCGGTCGAGACTTCAACATACACTTCGACCTACACCCACACCTTGCCTATGAAAAAGTTCTATATCTAGGCTCTTTAGCTACACCTTGAAAATTGGTACTTGGTGACAAAAGGTATTCTGCTGTAAGATTTCAATACCTATTACATACCATTATTACTAGCGAGGATAAAACTGAGTGAATTCAAACCTGTTTTGCAGCGACTAGTCAGACTCGTGTTTTGTCGAGTCTCGGGGAAACCAGGAGGCAACACGAACCCTTTCTTGTGATGCGAATAGGCACGAATCTGTCTAGTCGCTGCAAAAAAGGTATGATTTCACTCGCTTTTGTCCTCTCTAATTACACTGGCCAACAAGCTTAAATTTTTGATTTTGCCATAAAATAATTTATACCAAGTTCAATAGAAAACATGTAAACATTTATTTTAATAAAAGGTAGAAAGTCAAGTTGGCTCGATTTTTTTTTATATTTCAATCAACAGGTTTTTTAGATTAGATCATAATTTAATGTATATTACAAATTATTATAATTAGAAAAGAGAAGTAGTACTGCTCCGTCTCTTACAAACAATATCTACCTATATACCTATCTGATACCTTTTTTCCATTCCCATGATGTCTTAGTGGAGGCGCTCACCGTGTCCATCGTTAACGTCGCCCATATTTTCCGGACAAAAATCCAAGTGAGAATGTAGAATGTGCACTTTAAGGGACATATTACAGCCAGCAGCGTGAAATGATTGCTTGAAACATACCCATTACTAACGTTTTATAGTAGTCAGCTTTTTTGTTTCCTAAGAGAGCCAAGCTGTTTTTTCCTTCGCTCCAATAAAAAAACCTGTTTTCAGTTTCCCTTGTGTTAATTTTGGAAACTTTTCACGAAGGTATTTAAAACCTTCACCTTCGAGATCCGGTGCCTTTACAAAGTTTTTCATGTGCCCAAATTTCACGTGAAGAGGTTGTATTATGATCTTTTCTTTTTCTACTAAAGGCTGATGTTGTACATTGTCTTTTCCTGGTATAAACTGTCGTCGTAGTGCCCACTCTTGCTTATGGTAATGTTTTTCCCAAAGACATAAATATACAGTGATATAATTTGTTTGATGTTTCAAACGACTGTAAATAATATATAACAACAAACATAAATATACATCAAAATAAAAATATTTACGTTTTAGTTAAATATTTGAAAATATGCTTGATTATAACATCTACTAATCTAGCCTGCTGGGTATTATCAAGCGTCTTGTTTGCGTTGCATAATAATTTAAAATACTATTTCCTAAAGCGGAAGTACGCAATAATGTTTCTAAATGAAATTTTGCAAAATTACAATCGTAGAATGTTGGACAACTACAAGTATGTTGTACTGCAGTTACCTACAAAAAAAGTGCATTGCTTAAACAGGTGTATGTATATACCTATCGTTTGTATATCACATTCGTTTGAGGCGACAGACAAAACTCGACTGAACCGCATAATAAAGAACAGCGTCCAACAAAGGTTTATTGATAAAAAGTTTAAATGCTCACATCTCACTCTATTTACAAATAAATTTTATATAAGTGCTATACAACGGTGTAAATATTAAAAACACTTCTTCGCTCTTGTCACCGCTCCCAGCAGAATCATTTAATGTTTATAGTGGATTTTTCCGACTGATAGTCTAGCTCAATATTATCTTCCATATTTGCATCAATTTGCAATATTATACTTTTTTCATTTACTCTTAAAAAATCCATCAAAAACGCCTTTTCAATGGTTGCCTCGTTTTTATCTTTAAATATCATCTCGACGAAAAAGAAGCCAACGTGCAAATGGAAAAAATATTTCTCTACCTTTTTAATGTTTATTTTTTACAAGTTCTCATGTGTTGAAAAAGCAAACTATGAATTAAATTATAATAAAATATGATGTTCATTAAAGTCTAAAATTATTATATTAACCGTCATTATTTATTAAAAAAAGATAAATGAAAAGCATAACATAACTATAAGTACACTGTATGTTAATATACTATTCAAACCGTGCAAGCATTCCCTAGTCTAGCAAAGTTTTAATTCCCTCGTTTCCTGGGGCTATAATAATAACAAGTTAACAATAACGTAATTCCGAATTCCCACCATCATTTCATGTTATTAAGGTTAAATTAAAAAAAAATCGGGTTAATTTAGGGGGCCACTAAGAACGTAAAACAAAATGTCTCGGGCAGAACTGAGTGGCAACGTATGCCTGTATGTTGGCTAAGGTATATTAACATAAATCATGCGCTTGGCGGTATAACACCACCCTGAAAAAGGCGCGTATGACAAAAGCATCACACACAAAGGAGTCTATCTAGTCTCTGCAAAAAAAGTGATCCCTCATAAGGTAACGTCATCTAATTATTATTGTAATAAGAATTCGTTTATGTATATTTGTGACAGTAAAATGTATTTAGCTTTGTCAAAGTTTTCATTTGGTGTACTTCAGAATAAAATTTCCTCGCCCAGTGTCTCGCTAAAAGATAAAAAAGTAATTACTTTACACACTTTTAAATCACAAGTTACTTATGCTTTAATATCGTGAGGCGCGTAAATTCTGTTTATTACGCGAAAAATTGCATAATACGAAATAACAAGTTCTGCAAACCTCATCCCTGCTCCCTTTTATCTCCAATTGCTTTAGCAAATACATGCACAAGTGCACTTATTTGAAGCATCCTAAATATTTGATTAGTATTCGGTACTAAAAACAAATTGTGTTGCGCAAGAAGCGATAATTGAATGTACTCCAATTACCAATATTCATTTATAAGCAGCGACCTATGCTTCGTATACCATTTCGCTTTTAGTCGTGCACTCAATTAAACGACAACAGATAAAATATGGCGAAGATGAAATGCACTGAAGCACTAGCAACAACAAGCTGGGTTTTAAAAGCTATAGGTTTATTACCTACAGAAAAGACGACGAAAGCGCAAATTCTAAAGTTAACATCGCATATACTGTTCGATATGTTCATTTTGAATTTGGTATTTTACAATCTGGTAAACGGAATTAAAACCAAAAACATTACGTTAATGAACAGAATGTGTCACGTATTTATGCCGGTAATAACCTCAACAATTAAGGCATTTTCACTTTTGAAGAACAAGAAGCGCTTCCTATCGATCTTAGACGACCTGAATTCGAACGCATTCAATAAACACAGTGAATATCTAAATTCGCACGTTCAATTTGTTGGTAAAATACTGAAACTAATTGTAAGATACTATGCGGTCACCATGGGCATCTTCACGATAATTGTGAGCTTTCTGCCGATTATTATTAATCTTAGACTGATGATACCGGCTCCGTTTGATATGGGAAGATTCACTATTTTCTATAAGATTGTACACTTCTTCATTACGGTTTATTTAGCGTTTACTTTCGCGTGCATAGACTTATTGTACATGTCTTTAATGGGTTTATGTGTAGCAGAATTGAACATATTGGAGCATAGATTGACGAACATCTACCAAGATGCCATTGAAATCTGTGAAAGCTCAAGGCAGTTAGAATTACATTCCGTTGTGGAACGAATTATAAAGGAATGTGTTATCTTACACAAAACAATAAACCAGTAAGTGGTTACAATATGCGTTCTTTCCTTTAAACAACATAAATAATTATAATTTTAAAATTACGATTTTTTCCAGATATACGGAGAAACTTAGTGCAGTTTTTTCATTTCCCGTATTTGTCCAGTATATATGTGGATGTCTTATCGTATGTAGTACCATATTACAATTGACGATCATGGTAAGTTAAATTAACGTTCAGTCCATTCTCGTCTATTTACAAGCAAAATTTTGGGAGTCTTTCTATTGAGTTATCATTACCTTTCGTTCTGTTCGTTGCTTTACTTAGTAATAAATCAATAATGTGTTACATTTAAATTACGTTGAAAAGCGATAGCGTTATGAGCAGGTGCAAAGCTCTGGCGTCAGAAAATTAGAAATAACTAATTTTGCAAAAATACAATTCCGACCCTATTAATTATAAGTGTTTAATTTAAAGCACCGGCGGAAGAAGAGAAGAATTCTAACGAGTATCGATCGGAGTGCATAGCACCTACATATGTCACAATAAACAATAAAATAAACAATTCATATTGTTTACAAACGTTGCAAAATACGTACCTTCTTAACTGCGAGCTACCATGAGCTGAACAAGATCTGCGGAAATCTCGCAGCATCAAATATGTTTCCACATTTCTCTCGGTTAAGAATATTCTCTTAACCTACTTTCGTCGATTCTAATATCACGAAAAAGATCTACCGATGTAAAACAGGCGCAGTTAAAGTTAAAGTTAAATCTGTTAACTAATCTTTGAGATTAGTTAACAGATAAGGCGATATACCATCACAACGTTGTCTTAAGGTTGCCAAATTTTAAGTCTTTTTCAAAAGTCTAGTATTTGTAGTGACGATGGTGCTGTTGTTATTAGATGTTATTAGACAACCAGACAGCATAAGAGCTAAATAAAACACACTACAGACTCATGCATTGCCGATCGGCGGTCGCCACTAATATTAACTTCGCTCACTCACAATCAGTAGTTTGGTACATAAATACATAAGTAAGTCCGTAATACAGCGAATCCAGTGCTATCGTTTGGCGCAGCATAGCAGTTCTATTTATAAACCGAAAGAAAACGGAATTACTATTTAAATCAGATATTCTAAGTTCTAGGTCACCTAAAATACTTCACCGCGCAAAGTTGACGGATAAATGAGTTTTTAAACGCTAACTCATCGAAGTTATAATTAAAGCTTGATATTTTTACTGAACTCCTAGCCATGCAATTAGTTCATATTCCCACAAATTGTGACAATTATATTAAATTAGATATTCTCTTCAATTTATATTTAACAGATGTTCGATAGAACGACATTACACATTTTAGAATTTCTCTGCAATATCGATAGTTGCTTAAGCCAAATATTAATTGTATTACTTTGTTGCAGTAAAAATGCCTAGACAATAACATTATAGAAAATTACGCTATCTGCAATCGGGTAATATAAATTCAACGACGCTTCAATTGATTACATGTCTTCGAGAGTATTAAAAATCCGCTTTTGGAGGAATTCAAACAAAATTGCAATCAGACATTATTAGTATCGTTATTGATCATTAAAGTACCAACCGTTTTATATTGTTGGGAAATGATTACTAAAGGCAGAATTAACGATACAATTAGTCCTAATATTACCTAGTCGAGGGCATCGGTTTAATCGAACAAATTAGTAGGTACTTCAAATTCAGCTAATACACAGCGTGTCCACGGATAGAGTTGACAATAGGTATGATGATTAAAAAATGTTTGAATTGGTGTTTAACATTTGGGAAACACGCTCTTTTTCGATTTTTTAAAATGGAGTATGCCTTTAAAGTTGCGCAGAAACTATTTTTGTTACGTGTAAAGTGCCTTTTTTCAATCATACTATGCGAACCTCAGGGGTGCACTAAATAAACAAAAATGACCACATGATTTTTGAATAACGTTACAAAAATGTACAATAAGGACGATACGTGTCTAGAGATAAGATTTGTCTAAAGGTAACTTGTTTTGATTTTTAAGAAACTAAGCTGTTCCTCAAATTTGGTAAAAACAAAATCTCTCAAATTCAATAAAAGATCAACAAAGTCACAAACATTTATTCGGTGTCCTTTTTTTCTGAGACAAATCTGATTTCAATGTAAATCGAGTGAACGTTATCTGCTTGTCATGTTCGGCACTATTGTTGAGTCTTTTTCATTTAAAAAATCTATGTTAAAAGCAACAAAATAATTTTGCTCCAATAAGAGCAATAAAACACAACTATTTTTAGCATTTTAAACTAATAATAATACATAATTATAATAGAAGTTTATTAACTGTACAATTTACAATAAAACAAACGATTTTTATGACAAAAACTGTTACAAATATACGCGTAAATACCCGTATTTACGTGGGTAAAATTTCCAGCTTAACACAGAAATAGTTTTTTTGTCTCTCTTTGTAAGTCTATACCTACACTTTTCCCCGCAATGCTTCCAGTTCTTCAATTCATCTAAATAGTAGTTGACAGTTTGTTTTGCAAAATAGGCGTTTACAAAGATCCTTGTCCTCCGAGTGAGACTTCGGACGTCGAAGACAGAAGAAAGTCACTGGGAGCAAGATCTGGTGAATAACTTAGATAATCATTCGAAGCAGTCGATTCCTGAATGAATTTATGCCACTGATCACCGAAACGTTCTTCAAAAACGACCGTTTTTCCGCGATTTTTACCTTCAGCATATCAAGTAATAATGCATAATATCTTGTTATTGTTCTCCTTATTTCGAGATAGTTGATCAACATAACACCATGATCGCCCAAATAAACAGTGGCTGTTGCTGTCACAGCCGATGTAGCAGTCTTCACCTTGTTCGGATCCGATTCGGCCTTCACAGTCAGGTAGCGGTGAAAGTTTCATCTGTAGTTATTAATCGACACCAAAACTCCAACTTACTCTGGTAATTGCTTTAATAGAGTATTGGATATCTTCAGTCGTATACGTTTTGGGCCTGACTAAGCAACCTACCTAACCTCTGGTTAGTATTTTCATGCCCAAATCTTCAATGAACATATGACGGACCCATTATTGCTAGATACCCATAGCTTCTGCCCTGTAATCTTACTTCGACGATATTTACGAAACACTCCAACAATTTGGAGTTGTTTGTGTGTTATGTATAGAGCTTCCCAAAGTGCGTGGCAAGTCAGAAGGCGTACCGTCGGGCGTGGCCGGGGGATATCTAATGTAATATATAAGCAAATAACTCGCATCGCATTTCGGTAGTTTATTACCGTACGCGATCGGGTTTATATAAATATAATCCAGACTTTGAGTTACCGTCGGAAACAAGCTTAAGGAGATGTGTGCCAAGTGTACGTACCGAAATTGAAAACAGGATTAGATCTGCAATAAAAAATAAACTACTGTGGTTATGTATTGACGAAACGACAGACCGTAAAAAACATTCTATTTTGAATGTGATTGTACGTATACTGGAACCTCGTCAACCTACAAAGGGAATTTTATTAGCTAGTAAAAGACTAAAATCGTGTACTGCCGACGCTATCGAGAGCGTAGTCGTTGATACTTTACAAACATTTGAAATTGCCACTACTCAAGTATTAATTTTCATGACCGATGGTGCCGCGACAATGCGTTGTGTAGGTCGTTCTCTTCAAGAACATTATGGGATGATGTTACATATTACTTGTAAACTTCATGCTCTGCATATTGCGGCTGAAACTATTCGTGCAAATTTCCCTGAGGTAAATGCATTAATAACAAATACGAAACGAGTGTTTCTCAAATCTCCCAAATGTACCAGTGAATTTCATAAACAGTGTCCCGGTATTCCCGAACCATCAGAGCCGATTCTTACGCGTTGGGGGACAAGGCCGAAGGCAGCGTTTTATTATTTTAAATACTTCCGGCAAATAAAATCAGTCGTCTTACAATTCAATCCCAACGAATCTGCGGCTATTAAGGAAAGCCAGGATAAATTCCAAGATATTTCCGTTGAAGCAGATTTACAAACCGTTTACAACAATTATAGAGAAGTACTTGAGGCAATAAATAAATTACTAAATAGTGCACTGTCCCTGACGGAGTCAGTACAAATATTAGATGACGTTAATACGCTCACACACACTGTATAAATAACAAAAAAATGATATCGTTACAAGAAAATTTGAAAGTGTTATGAAGAAAGATACAAATTGTAGCAGGTTAAGACAAGTTTGGGAAGGTAACTCTACTGATCCGGTGACTAAATTCAAAGATTATTTTAATTACGCGTGTATTACATCATTAGACGTCGAGCGTTCATTTTCAAGATATAAAAACATTTTTTCAGAACGACGAACATCCTTGAAAGAAACGACTGTGGAAACATTCCTAATGCTTCAGATGTTTGAGAAATCGGATTGCGCTTACGGTAACAGTTTTAATGTGCCTACCTCCTCGTGTGCTGACTAATACTATTTTCCTTGTGCATTAACACCCACTATATTGGATACGGCTAATTACAATAGTAAGCGTTTTAAAATTCTTTATTTCTTTTGTTTTTATATACTTTACTTATGTTCCTTATCGACGCCTATGCTGCGCCACGCAGTTGGGGAACTCTAGTTATGTATTTTAGTTCGTTTTCTTTAATTACTGTTTTCAACAATATTTGAAAACATTTGGTTAAGGGTAGTTTTAATAAATTATTCCAATTCCAAACACGAACATTTTTGCTGTTTCAGCTGTCCATAAAAGGTAGCTAAGTACTTGTATTTTATCAGCTTGTTTGAGAAATTGCGAATTTAATTTATTTATTACTCATAGGGCACAAGCAACGCTCATGTTTACTCCCACAATACTAGAAATTATACCATAAATTATAACATCTGTCCAACTTCTCATACTTTTTCTATGGTAAGTTTTCTAGAACTCTCTTTGCGTTACTACAGTAATGATATGGATTTCGAACATAAGTAGGAATTAACTTTAATTATTTGCAAAAGGATAAATAGCAAAATAAGTAGGTACGTTTATTCAGGACAACCTAGATACGCGAATTGTATATACGCACACAACGCGATTACATCAAAGTATGCAATTAACTGTAAACGATTATATATGTGCAGAAGTCTATTTCTCTTCCGGATCGGCAAATATATACAACATGGTAAAGCTTAATACATAATATTAATGCACTATCAACAACAATATCTTTCTTATTAAATTACGGCGGGAAGTTAGTAATGATATTAAGTAGTATGGCAAATGGGCAACAAGGAAATTACAAGGAAAATGGAGAACTCGCTGCTTGTCGTGCAACATCTGCGAGATCTTATGAAAACGAGTTATATTAATTTTTCAAAACAGCATACTAGGGAAGGTGCAGCATCTCATTGTACAGCAACTCATTGAGCAGCTATTTGTATTAATACGATCATTTTTAAAAATATTTAATATGTTTCTCCTTGTACTTGATCGATTTCTTTTAGAACCTTTAGTAATAGTTAATTTCTTTTCTGTTTTAGGGTGAATCGGGTACTAGTAACATGGTTAGTACGATATTTTCAGCCTGTGTAACATTTTTTCAAGTAGCAGCTTATCACTGGCTTGGCAATGAAATTATTTTCAAGGTATCTTTTAAGTGTAACAGAGGCGAATTGTAATATCTGAAAATCCATTCTTTTAGAGCAACAAAATCATAGAATCTTGTTACCTCTCCAACTGGTATGAACTAAATGAAAGGTGTAAAACGTCGCTTCTTTTACTGATGGAGAGATCTAAAAGGCCATTAGCTATTCAATTGTTCAAAGTTGTTTTCATTTCGTTAGATTCGTTAGGAGTGGTAATTATTATTATTATATACATTTACTTCGCTAAAATCATCGTTACGCATATTTCAGATTGTACGCTGGTCTTATTCACTCTTTGCTCTAATCCAGGCCAAATATGGATAAGTAACCAGTAGTCACTAAATAAGATTTATCAACATATATTTATTTCAAGGAAGCATTTCTATCGTAAAATGTATATGATGTGTACTTATAGATCTAGTTATATCAGAGTGTTATAGTGTTAATATTAATGTTTGAAAAAAATAAATTGTTTCTACTAGAACATCTTGACTCTCTCACTCTAGTGCTGACTTGAGTAGCAACGTTGCGTGCAGCTTGTGGCAGGCTAGATCTCGCAACTGTGCAACTCGCCACGCAAGAGGCAGACAGTAGTTAGTAACCGAGTGAAAAGGTATCGTAACGACGTTCAGCTTAAAATATCTAGATACTCCGTTTTCATTTTGTACGTGTCCTTTTTGGTATATTTTGTTACTGTGCGATTTTAAGAGTGCTTTTTCCATCTATTCCACTACTGCTCTTCTTTTTTTTATGTATATTGTTACTGCACGCTGTTTTAGAAGTGTCTTTTCTCATCTTCTTTGTCACTGCCCTTTTTTAGAAGTTTCATTTTCGGTTTATTTTGTTAGGTACTCTCATATTTTTAGCGCATTCTTTACAGTTTATTTGATCCTTATTTAATATTTACTTGTTTCATATTCTTTTGATTTATTTTCGTAGTTCTTAGTTTATCATTTTCGAACAATGCCGAGAATATCAAGCGTTGTTTCAGAATATGGTACCACTTTCACACAAGAAAAAAAGAAGTGCTTTCCACCATTTATTCTGCGAAATCGAAAATCAAGCGCAAATATACTTTTGAGAGGCATCTAAAAAATACGGATCATATTGAATACCAAAAGATATTTCACAGGATAAATTTGTCATTGATTAATGCACAGCTTTTGTTGGTGACAATATCTGTTCGTATCCCTGAGTTTCTTAAAACATATACCAACCAAGATATTCTCCATCTATCGACAATACGAAAGTGTTATGTGCCTCAGAAATTCGACAAAATAATAAATTAACTCAGGTCAAAACTAGGCGAAAATTACCTCTGGATAAGCGCAGATGCAATGACAGGAGAGAAAGGTATTGTTAACGTAACGGTTGGCATATTGCTTTCGGCAAATCCTCCAATGTCATTTTTAGTAGCTACAAAAATTAGATTGCGTGTCAACGTAAACGATATTACCGACACTATCATTAACAGCGTAAAAAACGTAGCTGTTGACGACTGCTTAGAAGTTCTACTATTTCTCTCAGATTCTACAAGCGTAATGTTAGGAACGGGTAACGAGCTCAAAAAAACGTTTCCCAAACATGTTACATGTAACATTTAACACATTCAACCATCTTACATTCTACGAAATGATGAATGATACTGAACCTTTTCTTCATCACTAGTTAACTGAACTGAATCAGTACCATACAGTCGCAGGTTTGCACTTGCCATTACCTTGCACTTGAAAAAGGTTTTATTATGTGTTTGGTGGGTAGCAGGTGGAATTATCCGTTACGACTTTTCGGAAATAAATCAAACCGTCAACCGCTTCAGCGCGTACAAGCATCACACTTCCAGAAACAGCCTTCTTTAATCAATCGAGAGAAAGTCCGACTCTTACTGCAGCGCTAGACTTCGAGGGTCACTTCGGAGAGTTTCTAAACTTAAGCAGGACGCATTTCTGTACTCTTTTTATTCTCCTCACATTTTATTGAATTAGCGATTTTAGCATTATCGCTTTTTTGCCACTTAACAATCGGATGAGCAGTTCCAAATCCGAGTTAATGTAATAAATGCAGTCCGCTATTCGTATGTAGAGAATCTAAAATCTAGCTAAAACGAATTCAAAGTAAACAACGCTTGCTTTCATTTTAGAAATAAAAACAAACGCTTGGTCGTATTACGCCTCGTCACTAAATGAAACAAGTTGCGATTCACAAATTTAGCGGAGACTAAACCGACTCGTGTTTATTAGTCCCGTGGGGTTCGTGTTGCCTCGAGAGTCGACAAAACACGAGTCTGTCTAGTCTCTGTTCATTTCGTGAGACATAACTCGTTTCTGTAAGCTTAGGGAAATTTTACTGAATTGATTAATCGCCTGACTTATCACCTAATAAACCTACAGAAATGAGCATACTTTTCGTGCACTTCACGAAATTAACAGAGACTAGACAGGCTCATATTTTGTCGACTGTCGGGAAAACCAGCAGCCAACACGAACTAAGCGCACCTTGTTTTTGTAGGCTTACTTCTCACTACATTTCTGTGGAAGATGGTTGCTGTAGTTGAAATTGTCTTATATATATGCAAAGATATAACTAACATGTGATGAACTACAGTACAGCAAAACGTGCATCTACACATACGGACATTAGTAATTTGTCTTTTTATTATGAATTACCATGACGGTATGACGTCGCTAGTCAAAACATGCTACGTGGGGCACCTGTAACTGTTGATGGGCTATTTCTTGCAATTAATTACACTAATTGCAATTAATCTCATACCCTGATGGACGTGATATCAAAAAGATATACTCATATTTGTGAGTGAATTACAGACTAATGTTATATGCAACACATATTAATTTCTATAAAGAAATTGATTATTCTGACGCAATTAATAAAAATTTACATTAAAATTGCAACGGTGGTTCGACCCTGCGACTCGCTCTTGCCGCACAGCCCTTTATAGGAATCAATCGCTCCTTTTTACTTAGATGTTACGGAGTTACTTACTTGTGTATGTTTCCAATACCATTTATCTTTGATCCCTTTTTATAGTAATCCTAAACAATTACATTATTGAACGAATATCACTGGAATTTTATTGATGTTTATGTCCTATTTAAATTATTATTATAAATTATAAAAAGGAAATATCAATAAAGTAAATATGATAAATTGTAAGAAGAAAAAAGCTGACAAAGTAGGAAGAGAAAGGAAACGAAAGATAAAGGAAAAGCAACAGAGAAAGGACGTGAAGGCGTAGAAAGAGGAAGCTAAAGCAAGTGCGAATATTTATAATTTAATTGATTATTAGCCATTGGTTAAAAAAAAAAACGAATTTATTTATCCTCATAATCATTATTTATTAAAATAATGTTCAATCAAAACTCTGAAGAATGAAGTTTGCCTATCCATACTTGGATAACTTATTAAACTCCAATAATACATTCTCCAAATATACGAAGCTCAATACTAACTTTACTTCAAAATTACTAATTAAGCGCATGTACATCGACAAGAATTGTGAATAATTTGACGTAACCGTAGTACCATAGTACCACGTAGTACCAACCATAGTCGTTGTCCTTACAAGGGAATAGCCGAAGACAGACAGAATCGTTGATTGATTTAATTGTACCTTGCTTTCATTACGGCAAAAAGCGAATACGACCATCTAATTATCTAAAACACAGTATTAATCTAAAATAGAATATTCTAAAGTACCAGCCATAATAAAATGTATTACCACTCCCAATGAATCCAACGAAATGTATATCAACGCATACAGTTCGATAATCAACGGTTTCTTTGCCCTCTCCATCAGCAACAGAATGAATTTTCGAGAGCATTTGTCGAGTTTATACCATTCCGCTAAGTAGCAGGACTCTATAATCTTATCGCTCTGTAACATAATTAGACAGATCTCAAATGCAATATTTAATTATTCATTGGCTTTTCAAAATTACCTTGTACATAATTTCATTGCCAAGCCAATGATACAACACCAATTGAGAAAATGTTGCAAATGAATACGAAATTAAACTAACAACATCTACCGTTTCTATATCCTTCTGTAAATATGTAATGATATTTAGTATTTAGTACAACTACAGCACACCGCATAAAAGAACGATTTATGGTTGCCCGATGTTACAGGAAATCACTATATGCAGCCACAGCCTAATATATGAGGTCATTCCTGATGATGGTCTTTTTACTGAATCTCTGAAGATAGTCAAAGTATATGTTTAAATGTTGTGGGGCAATATAGTGAATAAGAACCTATTTTTTATATCTTGAATTTCGTGGTTGAAATGAATATATGCAGCTAAAAAAAAAAACATGTCTCTTCCAATAACATCCTCTCTATACCTCCTAAACCAAGAAGTAAAAGTAAAACATGCCAACAAACGCAGCGAAGTTAGTCGCCCGGAATGAAATCAATGAAATCACGCTTCTCAAATTTTCTAAAGCGTATAGCAACGTATAATCAATCAGCTGTTTTCTATTTACGACGGCATAGCGGCATTAACGAACAACCATGTTATGGGAGATGCGAATAATAAGTTTTCTAGAAATCAATACAAATCAAAAGGTAAAATGTTTTAATAATGATAGCAAAGACTGTGGCGTATTATGTAAACACGAACACGAATGGTTCTCGAAACGGCTGTCCCGGATTAATTATATTATTATATAATAAATTAAAGTTAAACCGATACTTAAGTGTTTGGAAATTTACTTTTTGTGTGGTTTCAGCTACAATTTGGCTCCAAACAAGGGAGAAAAGACAATCATATATATCAAATTCTTGCTGAATTTTGTTTGGTTTTGAGGTTAAGTTCAAGGCAATTAATTTTATATAATTAGCTAATTTTGTTAACTACTATGTGAAGTATGTTCCAATAAATATATTCGTAGTAGTACATATTATGACAAAGAAAGGGCCTAATAGACCCTTGTCATGAATAATGTTGTTTGTTGAGCGAATATATTACAGAGACGCACGACTAATAGAAAGGCCAGCTGCGAGAGCTGCCTCTTTTATTTAAGTAACGATGTTTCCTACTACCATGGGGAACCATACATCGTTCTCTCTTGCTAAGTAAACGTAAAAGTAATAAGTGTCAATATTATTACTCCATCTACGTATTTCTATTATTTCAAAAGATATGTTTGTGGACTCTGTAAACAAACATAATGTTTGTGGATAGAGTCCACACCGTAATGAATTAATGATTTTGTGTCATGAATTCAGATGTACAATTTGTTTCAAAATTAATGTCACACCCCCAGAGACGTGGTATCAAACCTTTTTCCTTGTGGGAGTGACCTATATGGTGAATGGTCCCTTATTTACTGATTTACGTATATACTTAAATCACTTCCCTTTCAAATGAAATATTTCTATGTATTTCTATGTATTTTTAATGTCATTATATACTTGGAAATAAGCAATAGACATTAGCAAAAGATATGTTCTTCCAATTAAGAAGTGTATCTAAGAAAATTTTGATATTCTAGTAATAGTAATATATATCGCGTAAAGAATTGTTTTATTACAGTTGCAAGAAATATTTATCTCAAACGGGTACTAAAATAAGACGAATTTACCTAGTCGGTATAAGTGGAACTAAATTCGAATGAATTTGGAATTTATATTTTTCCAAAGTAAATTGAATTTATTCTGTTGTAACACTTTAATTTGATAACTAAAGAGTCCAAACGATGTGCCCGAGCATTGGCGTTGCGTGGAGAGTTTACCAGAATAACAGTGCGCTTATTTAAAAATAAATATATTGAATCACTTTACAAAACGTTAAGAAAAAACATAAATAACTTACCTAACATGTTTACATTGTTGCAGAAATATCCGGATGTACGCGATGAAGTAATTGCACCATCATATATGTTTCTGTATTAGTCTCGGAAAGGTTCGTACGTAGCGACGTAAATAAATGCTTATATGCTGAAAAGGATTGTTCGACGTCGAGAGATGTTATATTTGCATAGTTAAAGTGCTCCTTGTATCTGTACAACGTATCTTCAGTATTGGTAAAAAGTTGCCGTAATTTTGTAAAATCTACATTTTTATCTAATACACTATTAAATTTTTCACGAACACAAACACTTTTTTCATCATCAAGGATATGCAGCGCTAATTCTACGTGGTCAATAATTGCTAATGAGTCCGATAAGGACAGGGCACTGTTCTGTAACTTTTTTATTGCATCCACTATTGGAACGTAACTGTTGTAAATAATTTTTAAATTAGCTGCAACTTGAAGATTTTTAAATTGAACCTGACTGAGCCTTATTGCAGCCGTTTCTTTGCCGTCTAGTTGTAAAACTACTGATTTAATTTTTTCAAAATGTTTATAATAATAGAATGCTGCTTCTAACCACGTACCCCATCGTATAAGAATTGGTTGCGACGGCTGGGGTATGTCAGGACACTGCGAATGAAATAGGCGAATACGTTTCGGAGATTTAAGAAAAACCGCTTTCGTTTGTCCTATTAGTTCATCCACATCAGGATAACTTGTACGTATAATGTTTGTTACAAGGTGTAAAGCGTGAAGCAAACATGTGACGTGCAACAGGTTTGGTTGAATCGTTTTGAGTAATTTTGCTGTGGAACACATAACCGCGGCAGCATCGGTAACTAACATTAACAGTTGCTCCGGTAAAATTTCAAATTTGTGTAGTGTTTCTATTAATACACTACGTATCGCCGTGGTAGTACAATCTTGCATTCGTTTACAGGCTAGTAAATAAGGGTCAGAAGATCCTTGTGGGGTCAGCGTCCTTACGACAATGGATAGGATGGACTGTTTTTTAATATCTGTAGTTTCGTCCATTGTCAACCAAAGGTATTTATTTTTCACCGTTTTTTTCGTAAAATTTACAATTCTTTCACGCACTGATGGTACGTAATTGTGTAGCGTATTTTTAGATGGTAATTTCCACGTAGGATTGTATTTATTCCAAAACTGGCGAAACATTGGGTGTTGGACTTTATGTATTGCTATATTGGTCGCAATTAGCATCATTGTTAAATCAACCACAAATTCATTATATGATTTGCGTCTAATCTTTTTCAATTTATGTTTGTCACTATTTATATGTCTTTGACACTGACTCGCTTTCCAAGATAATAAAGTTGTTTCACAAACTAAACATTTCACTGCCTTACCGTCATATATTAAATCGGGAAACCGATGTATAAATTTATTTACTACGGTAGCAGACAATGCGATTTGACGCATTATTTTTACGACCTCGCAACATTTTCAACGTATACTTTAACACGTTAGAACGGCAACTAAATGCATCGTTTATTTTTACTACTTATGCGAGAGCGGAGTTTACCCCACTCTGCTCTCGCATCGACGCTACTGGTCGGGCACATCGTTTGGACTCTTTATTGATAACAAGTTTGATATCTGATCGGTCAAACTTAGATGATGGTCCTCGATTGAATTTGAAAAGTAATCTATTATAATGCTTTTTGTGAAGCTTCTTATTTTGTGATCTAATTGAAGTTTATTCCCTTTCTTAATTCTAACGATTATAAAATGAAATAACTACAATAAATAAATAAAACTGTAAAAGTTTGCTGTTACAAATTACATAGTTGAGCAGTGTTGGACACCTTCCCTCGAATTTTTTTATTTTGGACTGTCATTCATAAGTTGATCTGGATTTCAAATTAAGTAAACGTTCAATTGGAAAAAAAATTATGACTATTGTCTGAGATAACAAAATTATTTCAAAATTATTAAAAATGCTATTCGAATAAAGAAAGGATTTCTATTAAATAAAGAAGCAAGCTAACATGTTCTTCTTGATATAAGCAAGCATCGAAACTTAATCAATAAAACAATTGGGGCAATTTTCTGAGAAAAAGAGGAGACAGGGGTGACAAGGGTATTAAGAAACGCAAACTCATTGAAGTGAAATGGGTTCATGTGAGTAGTATTAAGACATCTTATTATTTGGCCAACGTAAACAATTAAAGCTCTCCCTATCTTTATCTATTATTTAAAAACTTAACTCAATAATCAACATTCAAAATTTGTAAGAAAAT
>JAIOKQ010000296.1:0-21588 GCA_020654165.1 Oryctes rhinoceros | reverse complement strand
CCAAAGTGCGTGGCAAGTCAGAAGGCGTACCGCCGGGCGTGGCCGGGGGATATGTAATGTAATATATAAGCAAATAACTCGCATCGCATTTCGGTAGTTTATTACCGTATGCGATCGGGTTGTGACGGTATGGCGGACGCGCGTAGTAAGAAACGCCCACAGGCCGACAAAGTGAAAAAGTTCTGTGGAGAATTTCCTGACTTAATATATAATGGAAGTAAGATTATATGTAAAATTTGTAATATACCTCTGATGTGCAATGATAAATATGGCTGTAGAAGACATGTAAATAGTCAGCAACACAAAAATAAAAAACTGGGTGTATCACCGACTGAGGCAACTCAATTTATAATTGATTTATTTTATATGCTGACTGCGTGTAATTTACCGTTTTCCTTACTCAGGAAGAAACCATTCCGTGAATTTTGGAATAAATATAATCCAGACTTTGAGTTACCGTCGGAAACAAGCTTAAGGAGATGTGTGCCAAGTGTACGTACCGAAATTGAAAACAGGATCAGATCTGCAATAAAAAATAAACTACTGTGGTTATGTATTGACGAAACGACAGACCGTAAAAAACATTCTATTTTGAATGTGATTGTACGTATACTGGAACCTCGTCAACCTACAAAGGGAATTTTATTAGCTAGTAAAAGACTAAAATCGTGTACTGCCGACGCTATCGAGAGCGTAGTCGTTGATACTTTACAAACATTTGAAATTGCCACTACTCAAGTATTAATTTTCATGACCGATGGTGCCGCGACAATGCGTTGTGTAGGTCGTTCTCTTCAAGAACATTATGGGATGATGTTACATATTACTTGTAAACTTCATGCTCTGCATATTGCGGCTGAAACTATTCGTGCAAATTTCCTGAGGTAAATGCATTAATAACAAATACGAAACGAGTGTTTCTCAAATCTCCCAAACGTACCAGTGAATTTCATAAACAGTGTCCCGGTATTCCCGAACCACCAGAGCCGATTCTTACGCGTTGGGGGACATGGCTGAAGGCAGCGTTTTATTATTTTAAATACTTCCGGCAAATAAAATCAGTCGTCTTACAATTCAATCCCAACGAATCTGCGGCTATTAAGGAAAGCCAGGATAAATTCCAAGATATTTCCGTTGAAGCAGATTTACAAACCGTTTACAACAATTATAGAGAAGTACTTGAGGCAATAAATAAATTACAAAATAGTGCACTGTCTCTGACGGAGTCAGTACAAATATTAGATGACGTTAATACACTCCTACACTGTATAAATAACAAAAAAATGATATCGTTACAAGAAATTTTGAAAGTGTTATGAAGAAAGATACAAATTTTAGCAGGTTAAGACAAGTTTGGGAAGGTAACTCTACTGATCCGGTGACTAAATTCAAAGATTATTTTAATTACGCGTGTATTACATCATTAGACGTCGAGCGTTCATTTTCAAGATATAAAAACATTTTTTTCAGAACGACGAACATCCTTGAAAGAAACGACTGTGGAAACATTCCTAATGCTTCAGATGTTTGAGAAATCGGATTGCGCTTACGGTAACAGTTTTAATGTGCCTACCTCCTCGTGTGCTGACTAATACTATTTTCCTTGTGCATTAACACCCACTATATTGGATACGGCTAATTACAAAAGTAAGCGTTTTAAAATTCTTTATTTCTTTTGTTTTTATGTACTTTACTTATGTTCCTTATCGACGCCTATGGTGCGCCACGCAGTTGGGGAGCTCTAGTTATAACTTTGAATATGTAGATTTTTTGCCGCTGAATAAGAGTAATTAATAAAATTTGTATTGACTAAGGCAAGTCTAGAAAAAATAATATTTGGCGACTAAGCAAATAAAAATAACATGTAATAGTACAACATAGTGAAAACATTTATTAATTTCCTTTGTAAAATTATAAGTTTATCAGATAACCACTCCTAGTATGCTTGATATTTTTATATTTAATAAATACAATAGCTTCTCTCTTGACTGTAATGCATAAAAAATATTAGAGGCAATATAACCATAAAATACTTTTAAGTGTTGAAGATGACACAAGACTTCACCCTAATCTTGTTTAAACTAAGCAACCTTTATAGTGCGCATAAATAACGTGATTATTTCTCTTTTAGGGTGAATCAGGTACTGCCAACACGTTAGGCACCATATTCTTTGCCTTGATATCATTTTTTCAAATAGCAGCATATCATTGGTTGGGAAACGAAATTATATTCAAGGTGTCACATAATGTAAAAATGAAACGAATGCAAAGTTGAAAACAGACTTATTTTAGAGCAATAAAATCATTGAATCCTGTTACCTTTCAAACTGGTATGAATTAAACAAGCAATCTAAAGCATCTCTTGTGTTACTGATGGAAAGATCTAAAAGACCATTGGCCATTCAATTGTTTAAGATTGTGTTTATATCGCTGGAATCATTGGGAGTGGTAATGATTATCTGGAATTACTAATAATCTTAATGAAATTAAGGATATTTCAGATCGTACGTTGGTCTTATTCTCTTTTCGCTGTGATAAAAGCAAGATACAAATAGTTAGGTAATAATTTGGAAGAATTAAATTTGAATATTTCTATTGCTCGCTGTCTACACAATATTATTATTACGTATGCTATACCGTAAAACCTAATTGAAAAAATAATTTTTATGTATACACAATGCTGTACTAAACAGAAATACAAATAGAAAACTCAAACGTCCTTCTACAATGTCTGCAACCTCTAAATGGAAAACATTGTTCAAGTTTAAGGAAGTCGCTTAAGAAACGTATAAAATAATATCCCAACTAAGTAATGATAAAGCATCAAGATATGGTCACATAACTGCAGGGATGATAAAGCGGAGTAGAAATAAAATATCACCAATTATCACAAAATTAATAAACACCATTATAACAAGTAAAGGAACAGCCAAAGATATTAAATATTAAATTAAATATTATTCCAATATACAAAAGAGACAACAAAACAGAACCACAGGATTACAATAAACTTGTAATTCGGTTTGAACCATAAAATAATTCATAAAGGACAACAGGTTTTTCAAAAAAAATTATAGAACATTATTAGCGAATAATTTATTGGATGACAGAAAAGCAAAGGTCGCCGAAAACAATTCAGTAACACGATATAAAAAAAACTATTAGAATAATTTGACAATTTAGGAATAAAAGAAAGGAGAAAGCAGCTAACAAAAATATATTTGACCGAGAAAACACAAGCTGTCGTAATGCGTAGCATTGGGAGCCGGCAGCCCCATGCATGGAGGAAACTTACTGTATCTACTTTACATAATGTATATTATTCAAAATTTACGCGTACGCTCAGGATATATGCACAATATACTCAGGAAACAAGAAATGCCTACAACAACACATTAACGAAACCGTTGAAGAGGAAAGATATTGTTACAGTAATCTTTATAATAAATGAAGAGAAGATAAAGTATATGGTATTTACAAAAGAAGTAAAAAAAAAATAACAAGCAAAACGTTAGCAAACAATAGATATATATATACAAACACGATACAAGAAGACATTCCGGAATATAAGCAGAAAAAACTACGGCAACAAATATGAAAGAATTTCAATAGCCGAAACAATAGCAAGATGAGCTACAAAAGAAAACAGAAGAATCACCCCAGATACGAAACAAAAAACTATCGAGGATATTATATTTCGACATTATCCATAAAAGAAAGCAGTGGAAATAAATTAGAGTATTATCGAGCAATTATTAACGCCCTCAATACCGTTAGTTCGGCACGCCACAATTATCTCTCCGCGATAACCCAGGTCGATATAAGATATTTCAGCGCATCAACGTATATGCAAATGCTTTTATATGTATTAATATGTATATATTAATAAAATCTGTAAAAATCAGCGAAAGCTGTACTAGTGTTGCGTACAAAACAATATTCGTTTTGAAAACATTGCATTCTACATTCTTGGACCTTCTTGTGCCATCAAATAACTTGCTTGTAGTTGATCCCATACATTACAACGCTTTTAAACTATTTTTACTTTTAATCACTATTAAATATAGTCCAATATGTACCTTTCTTGTAACTTAATATTTATTAATATATAAGAAGATTGTGGTTATAGATATAGAAATACTTAGTGTGTACCTTACCTGTAAATTTTCGTATTCTTCTGATGTATAACCTTGCACAAATCTAATTTTATTATAGTGGCTGCCTTTATTGTACGATAAAAATATGCACCAAGTTTGATCTTTAATTTAACTTAAAAGTAGCGCATCTTAACTTAAAAGTAGCGCAAAATCAGCGCACATTTTATTACCTTTCCCACTTCCACGCCAACACTCGGCCAAGTTCCATTGCCCTGGAAATACTAGCTCATCCCTAACCAGCACTATATCGTCAATCTTCAGACTATTTCGTTGCTGCATACAATATAAAGTAGTCCGGTTTCCATCTCTTGCAGAAGTGTTGGCGACTCTTCTGCACCAGTTTCCATCTGGATAAGCGATTGATAAGGAAACGAGCCGATGTTAATACAAAAAGATCGGAAAAATCGTCATAAATGGGTGTTATCGGTCGAGACTTCAACATACACTTCGACCTACACCCACACCTTGCCTATGAAAAAGTTCTATATCTAGGCTCTTTAGCTACACCTTGAAAATTGGTACTTGGTGACAAAAGGTATTCTGCTGTAAGATTTCAATACCTATTACATACCATTATTACTAGCGAGGATAAAACTGAGTGAATTCAAACCTGTTTTGCAGCGACTAGTCAGACGCGTGTTTTGTCGAGTCTCGGGGAAACCAGGAGGCAATACGAACCCTTTCTTGTGATGCGAATAGGCACGAATCTGTCTAGTCGCTGCAAAAAAGGTATGATTTCACTCGCTTTTGTCCTCTCTAATTACACTGGCCAACAAGCTTAAATTTTTGATTTTGCCATAAAATAATTTATACCAAGTTCAATAGAAAACATGTAAACATTTATTTTAATAAAAGGTAGAAAGTCAAGTTGGCTCGATTTTTTTTTATATTTCAATGAACAGGTTTTTTAGATTAGATCATAATTTAATGTATATTTCAAATTATTATAATTAGAAAAGAGAAGTAGTACTGCTCCGTCTCTTACAAACAATATCTACCTATATACCTATCTGATACTGTTTTTCCATTCCCATGATGTCTTGGTGGAGGCGCTCACCGTGTCCATCGTTAACGTCACCTATATTTTCCGGACAGAAGTCCAAGTGAGAATGTAGAATGTGCACTTTAAGGGACATATTACAGCCAGCAGCGTGAAATGATTGCTTGAAACATACCCATTACTAACGTTTTATAGTTGTCAGCTTTTTTGTTTCCCAAAAGAACCAAGCTGTTTTTTCCTTCGCTCCAATAAAAAAACTTGTTTTCAGTTTCCCTTGTGTTAGTTTTGGAAACTTTTCACGAAGGTATTTAAAACCTTCACCTTCGAGATCCAGTGCCTTTACAAAGTTTTTCATGAGCCCAAGTTTCACGTGAAGAGGTTGTATTATGATCTTTTCTTTTTCTACTAGAGGCTGATGTTGTACATTGTCTTTTCCTTGAATAAACTGTCATCGTAGTGGCCACTCTTGCTTATGGTAATGTTTTTCCCAAAGACATAAATATACAGTGATATATTTTGTTTGATGTTTCAAATGACTGTAAATAATACGTAACAACAAACATAAATATACATCACAATAAAAATATTTACGTTTTAGTTAAATATTTGAAAATATGCTTGATTATAATATCTACTAATCTAGCCCGCTGGGTATTATCAAGCGTCTTGTTTGCGTTGCATAATAATTTAAAATGCTATTTCCTAAAGAGGATATACGCAATAACGTTTCTAAATGAAATTTTCCAAAATTACAATCGTGGAATGTTGCACCACTACAAGTTTGTTGTTCTGCAGTTACCTACAAAAAAAGTACATTGCTTAAACAGGTATATGTATATACCTATCGTTTGTATATCACATTCGTTTGAGGCGACAGACAAAACTCGACTGAACCGCATAACAAAGAACAGCGTCCAACAAAGGTTTATTGATAAAAAGTTTAAATGCTCACATCTCACTCTATTTACAAATAAATTTTATATAAGTGCTATACAACGGTGTAAATATTAAAAACACTTCTTCGCTCTTGTCACCGCTCCCAGCAGAATCATTTAATGTTTATAGTGGATTTTTCCAACTGATAGTCTAGCTCAATATTATCTTCCATGTTTGTATCAATTTGCAATATTATACCTTTTTCATTTACTCTTGAAAAATCTATCAAAAACGTCTTTTCAATGGTTGCCTCGTTTTTTATATTTCTCTACATTTTTAATGTTTATTTTTTACATGTTCTCATGTGTTGAAAAAGCAAACTATGAATTAAATTATAATAAAATATGATGTTCATTAAAGTCTAAAATTATTATATTAACCGTCATTATTTATTAAAAAAAGATAAATGAAAAGCATAACATAACTATAAGTACACTGTATGTTAATATACTATTCAAACCGTGCAAGCATTCCCTAGTCTAGCAAAGTTTTAATTCCCTCGTTTCCTGGGGCTATAATAATAACAAGTTAACAATAACGTAATTCCGAATTCCCACCATCATTTCATGTTATTAAGATTAAATTAAAAAAAAAAATCGGGTTAATTTAGGGGGCCACTAAGAACGTAAAACAAAATGTCTCGGGCAGAACTGAGTGGCAACGTATGCCTGTATGTTGGCTAAGGTATATTAACATTAATCACGCGCTTGGCGGTATAACACCACCCTGAAAAAGGCGTGTAAAAATCTTAATTGACTTATAATTTATAGATAAAGATGACAAAAGCATCACACACAAAGGAGTCTATCTAGTCTCTGCAAAAAAAATGATCCCTCATAAGGTAACGTCATCTAATTATTATTGTAATAAGAATTCGTTTATGTATATTTGTGACAGTAAAATGTATTTAGCTTTGTCAAAGTTTTCATTTGGTGTACTTCAGAATAAAATTTCCTCGTCCAGAGTCTCACTAAAAGATAAAAAAGTCATTACTTTACACACTTTCAAATCGCAAGTTACTTGTGCTTTAATATCGTGAGGCGCGTAAATTCTGTTTATTCCGCGAAAAATTGCATAATACGAAATAATAAGTTCTGCAAACCTCATCCCTGTTCCCTTTTATCTCCAATTGCTTTAGCAAATACATGCACAAGTGCACTTATTTGAAGCATCCTAAATATTTGATTAGTATTCGGTACTAAAAATAAATTGTGTTGCGCAAGAAGCGATAATTGAATGTACTCCAATTACCAATATTCATTTATAAGCAGCGACCTATGCTTCGTATACCATTTCGCTTTTAGTCGTGCACTCAATTAAACGACAACAGATAAAATATGGCGAAGATGAAATGCACTGAAGCACTAGCAACAACAAACTGGGTTTTAAAAGCTATAGGTTTATTACCTACAGAAAAGACGACGAAAGCGCAAATTCTAAAGTTAACATCGCATATACTGTTCGATATGTTCATTTTGAATTTGGTATTTTACAATCTGGTAAACGGAATTAAAACCAAAAACATTACGTTAATGAACAGAATGTGTCACGTATTTATGCCGGTAATAACCTCAACAATTAAGGCATTTTCACTTTTGAAGAACAAGAAGCGCTTCCTATCGATCTTAGACGACCTGAATTCGAACGCATTCAATAAACACAGTGAATATCTAAATTCGCACGTTCAATTTGTTGGTAAAATACTGAAACTAATTGTAAGATACTATGCGGTCACCATGGGCATCTTCACGATAATTGTGAGCTTTCTGCCGATTATTATTAATCTTAGACTGATGATACCGGCTCCGTTTGATATGGGAAGATTCACTATTTTCTATAAGATTGTACACTTCTTCATTACGGTTTATTTAGCGTTTACTTTCGCATGCATAGACTTATTGTACATGTCGTTAATGGGTTTATGTGTGGCAGAATTGAACATATTGGAGCATAGATTGACGAACATCCATCAGGATGCCATGGAAATCTGTGAAAGCTCAAGGCAGTTAGAATTACATTCCGTTGTGGAACGAATTATAAAAGAATGTGTTATCTTACACAAAACAATAAACCAGTAAGTGTTTACAATATGCGTTCATTCCTTTAAACGACATAAATAATTATAATTTTAAAATTACGATTTTTTCCAGATATACGGAGAAACTTAGCGCAGTTTTTTCATTTCCCGTATTTGTCCAGTATATATGTGGATGTCTTATCGTATGTAGTACCATACTACAATTGACGATCATGGTAAGTTAAATTAACGTTCAGTCCATTCTCGTCTACTTACAAGCAAAATTTTGGGAGTCTTTCTATTGAGTTATCATTATCTTTCGTTCTGTTCGTTGCTTTACTTAGTAGTAGATCAACAATGTGTTACATTTAAATTACGTTGAAAAGCGGTAGCGTTATGAGCAGGTGCAAAGCTCTGGCGTCAGAAAATTAGAAATAACTAATTTTGCAAAAATACAATTCCGACCCTATTAATTATAAATGTTTAGTTTAAAGCACCGACGGAAGAAGAGAAGAATTCTAACGAGTATCGATCGGAGTGCATAGCACCTACATATGTCACAATAAACAATAAAATAAACAATTCATATTGTTTACAAACGTTGCAAAATACGTACCTTCTTAACTGCGAGCTACCATGAGCTGAACAAGATCTGCGGAAATCTCGCAGCATCAAATATGTTTTCACATTTCTCTCGGTTAAGAATATTCTCTTAACCTACTTTCGTCGATTCTAATATCACGAAAAAGATCTACCGATGTAAAACAGGCGCAGTTAAAGTAATCTTTGAGATTAGTTAACAGATAAGGCGATATACCATCACAACGTTGTCTTAAGGTTGCCAAATTTTAAGTCTTTTTCAAAAGTCTAGTATTTGTAGTGACGATGGTGCTGTTGTTATTAGATGTTATTAGACAACCAGACAGCATAAGAGCTAAATAAAACACACTACAGACTCATGCATTGCCGATCGGCGGTCGCCACTAATATTAACTTCGCTCACTCACAATCAGTAGTTTGGTACATAAATACATAAGTAAGTCCGTAATACAGCGAATCCAGTGCTATCGTTTGGCGCAGCATAGCAGTTCTATTTATAAACCGAAAGAAAACGGAATTACTATTTAAATCAGATATTCTAAGTTCTAGGTCACCTAAAATACTTCACCGCGCAAAGTTGACGGATAAATGAGTTTTTAAACGCTAACTCATCGAAGTTATAATTAAAGCTTGATATTTTTACTGAACTCCTAGCCATGCAATTAGTTCATATTCCCACAAATTGTGACAATTATATTAAATTAGATATTCTCTTCAATTTATATTTAACAGATGTTCGATAGAACGACATTACACATTTTAGAATTTCTCTGCAATATCGATAGTTGCTTAAGCCAAATATTAATTGTATTACTTTGTTGCAGTAAAAATGCCTAGACAATAACATTATAGAAAATTACGCTATCTGCAATCGGGTAATATAAATTCAACGACGCTTCAATTGATTACATATCTTCGAGAGTATTAAAAAATCCGCTTTTGGAGGAATTCAAACAAAATTGCAATCAGACATTATTAGTATCGTTATTGATCATTAAAGTACCAACCGTTTTATATTGTTGGGAAATGATTACTAAAGGCAGAATTAACGATACAATTAGTCCTAATATTACCTAGTCGAGGGCATCGGTTAAATCGAACAAATTAGTAGGTACTTCAAATTCAGCTAATACACAGCGTGTCCACGGATAGAGTTGACAATAGGTATGATGATTAAAAAATGTTTGAATCGGTGTTTAACATTTGGGAAACAAGCTCTTTTTCGATTTTTTAAAATCGAGTATGCCTTTAAAGTTGCGCAGAAACTATTTTTGTTACGTGTAAAGTGCCTTTTTTCAATCATACTATGCGAACCTCAGAGGTGCACTAAATAAACAAAAATGACCACATGATTTTTGAATAACGTTACAAAAATGTACAATAAGGACGATACGTGTCTAGAGATAAGATTTGTCTAAAGGTAACTTGTTTTGATTTTTAAGAAACTAAGCTGTTCCTCAAATTTGGTAAAAACAAAATCTCTCAAATTCAATAAAAGATCAACAAAGTCACAAACATTTATTCGGTGTCCTTTTTTTCTGAGACAAATCTGATTTCAATGTAAATCGAGTGAACGTTACTTGCTTGTCATGTTCGCCACTATTGTTGAGTCTTTTTCATTTAAAAAAATCTACGTTAAAAGCAACAAAATAATTTTGCTCCAATAAGAGCAATAAAACACAACTATTTTTAGCATTTTAAACTAATAATAATACATAATTATAATAGAAGTTTATTAACTGTACAATTTACAATAAAACAAACGATTTTTATGACAAAAACTGTTACAAATATACGCGTAAATACCCGTATTTACGTGGGTAAAATTTCCAGCTTAACACAGAAATAGTTTTTTTGTCTCTCTTTGTAAGTCTATACCTACACTTTTCCCCGCAATGCTTCCAGTTCTTCAATTCATCTAAATAGTAGTTGACAGTTTGTTTTGCAAAATAGGCGTTTACAAAGATCCTTGTCCTCCGAGTGAGACTTCGGACGTCGAAGACAGAAGAAAGTCACTGGGAGCAAGATCTGGTGAATAACTTAGATAATCATTCGAAGCAGTCGATTCCTGAATGAATTTATGCCACTGATCACCGAAACGTTCTTCAAAAACGACCGTTTTTCCGCGATTTTTACCTTCAGCATATCAAGTAATAATGCATAATATCTTGTTATTGTTCTCCTTATTTCGAGATAGTTGATCAACATAACACCATGATCGCCCAAATAAACAGTGGCTGTTGCTGTCACAGCCGATGTAGCAGTCTTCACCTTGTTCGGATCCGATTCGGCCTTCACAGTCAGGTAGCGGTGAAAGTTTCATCTGTAGTTATTAATCGACACCAAAACTCCAACTTACTCTGGTAATTGCTTTAATAGAGTATTGGATATCTTCAGTCGTATACGTTTTGGGCCTGACTAAGCAACCTACCTAACCTCTGGTTAGTATTTTCATGCCCAAATCTTCAATGAACATATGACGGACCCATTATTGCTAGATACCCATAGCTTCTGCCCTGTAATCTTACTTCGACGATATTTACGAAACACTCCAACAATTTGGAGTTGTTTGTGTGTTATGTATAGAGCTCCCCAAAGTGCGTGGCAAGTCAGAAGGCGTACCGTCGGGCGTGGCCGGGGGAGTATCTAATGTAATATATAAGCAAATAACTCGCATCGCATTTCGGTAGTTTATTACCGTACGCGATCGGGTTTATATAAATATAATCCAGACTTTGAGTTACCGTCGGAAACAAGCTTAAGGAGATGTGTGCCAAGTGTACGTACCGAAATTGAAAACAGGATCAGATCTGCAATAAAAAATAAACTACTGTGGTTATGTATTGACGAAACGACAGACCGTAAAAAACATTCTATTTTGAATGTGATTGTACGTATACTGGAACCTCGTCAACCTACAAAGGGAATTTTATTAGCTAGTAAAAGACTAAAATCGTGTACTGCCGACGCTATCGAGAGCGTAGTCGTTGATACTTTACAAACATTTGAAATTGCCACTACTCAAGTATTAATTTTCATGACCGATGGTGCCGCGACAATGCGTTGTGTAGGTCGTTCTCTTCAAGAACATTATGGGATGATGTTACATATTACTTGTAAACTTCATGCTCTGCATATTGCGGCTGAAACTATTCGTGCAAATTTCCCTGAGGTAAATGCATTAATAACAAATACGAAACGAGTGTTTCTCAAATCTCCCAAATGTACCAGTGAATTTCATAAACAGTGTCCCGGTATTCCCGAACCATCAGAGCCGATTCTTACGCGTTGGGGGACAAGGCCGAAGGCAGCGTTTTATTATTTTAAATACTTCCGGCAAATAAAATCAGTCGTCTTACAATTCAATCCCAACGAATCTGCGGCTATTAAGGAAAGCCAGGATAAATTCCAAGATATTTCCGTTGAAGCAGATTTACAAACCGTTTACAACAATTATAGAGAAGTACTTGAGGCAATAAATAAATTACTAAATAGTGCACTGTCCCTGACGGAGTCAGTACAAATATTAGATGACGTTAATACGCTCACACACACTGTATAAATAACAAAAAAATGATATCGTTACAAGAAAATTTGAAAGTGTTATGAAGAAAGATACAAATTGTAGCAGGTTAAGACAAGTTTGGGAAGGTAACTCTACCGATCCGGTGACTAAATTCAAAGATTATTTTAATTACGCGTGTATTACATAATTAGACGTCGAGCGTTCATTTTCAAGATATAAAAGCATTTTTTCAGAACGACGAACATCCTTGAAAGAAACGACTGTGGAAACATTCCTAATGCTTCTGATGTTTGAGAAATCGGATTGCGCTTACGGTAACAGTTTTAATGTGCCTACCTCCTCGTGTGCTGACTAATACTATTTTCCTTGTGCATTAACACCCACTATATTGGATACGGCTAATTACAAAAGTAAGCGTTTTAAAATTCTTTATTTCTTTTGTTTTTATATACTTTACTTATGTTCCTTATCGACGCCTATGGTGCGCCACGCAGTTGGGGAGCTCTAGTTATGTATTTTAGTTCGTTTTCTTTAATTACTGTTTTCAACAATATTTGAAAACATTTGGTTAAGGGTAGTTTTAATAAATTATTCCAATTCCAAACACGAACATTTTTGCTGTTTCAGCTATCCATAAAAGGTAACTAAGTACTTGTATTTTATCAGCTTGTTTGAGAAATTGTGAATTTAATTTATTTATTACTCACAGGGCACAAGCAACGCTCATGTTTACTCCCACAATACTAGAAATTATACCATAAATTATAACATCTGTCCAACTTCTCATACTTTTTCTATGATAAGTTTTCTAGAACTCTCTTTGCGTTACTGCAGTAATGATATGGATTTCGAACATAAGTAGGAATTAACTTTAATTATTTGCAAAAGGATAAATAGCAAAATAAGTAGGTACGTTTATTCAGGGCAACCTAGATACGCGAATTGTATATACGCACACAACGCAATTACATCAAAGTATGCAATTAACTGTAAACGATTATATATGTGCAGAAGTCTATTTCTCTTCCGGATCGGCAAATATATACAACATGGTAAAGCTTAATACATAATATTAATGCACTATCAACAACAATATCTTTCTTATTAAATTACGGCGGGAAGTTAGTAACGATATTAAGTAGTATGGCAAATGGGCAACAAGGAAATTACAAGGAAAATGGTGAACTCGCTGTTTGTCGTGCAACATCTGCGAGATCTTATGAAAACGAGTTATATTAATTTTTCAAAACAGCATACTAGGGAAGGTGCAGCACCTCATTGTGCAGCAACTCATTGAGCAGCTATTTATACTAATACGATCACTTTTAAAAATATTTAATATGTTTCTCCTTGTACTTGATCGATTTCTTTTAGAACCTTTAGTAATAGTTAATTTCTTTTCTGTTTTAGGGTGAATCGGGTACTAGTAACATGGTTAGTACGATATTTTCAGCTTGTGTAACATTTTTTCAAGTAGCAGCTTATCACTGGCTTGGCAATGAAATTATTTTCAAGGTATCTTTTAAGCGTAACGGAGGCGAATGGTAATATCTGAAAATCCATTCTTTTAGAGCAACAAAATCATAGAATCTTGTTACCTCTCCAACTGGTATGAACTAAATGAAAGGTGTAAAACGTCGCTTCTTTTACTAATGGAGAGATCTAAAAGGCCTTTAGCTATTCAATTGTTCAAAGTTGTTTTCATTTCGTTAGATTCGTTAGGAGTGGTAATTATTATTATTATATACATTTACTTCGCTAAAATCATCGTTACGCATATTTCAGATTGTACGCTGGTCTTATTCACTCTTTGCTCTAATCCAGGCCAAATATGGATAAGTAACCAGTAGTCACTAAATAAGATTTATCAACATATATTTATTTCAAGGAAGCATTTCTATCGTAAAATGTATATGATGTGTACTTATAGATCTAGTTATATCAGAGTGTTATAGTGTTAATATTAATGTTTGAAAAAAATAAATTGTTTCTACTAGAACATCTTGACTCTCTCACTCTAGTGCTGACTTAAGCGGCAACGTTGCGTGCAGCTTGTGGCAGGCTAGATCTCGCAACTGTGCAACTCGCCACGTAAGAGACAGGCAGTAGTTAGTAATCGAGTGAAAAGGTATCGTAACGACGTTCAGCTTAAAATATCTAGATACTCCGTTTTCATTTTGTACGTGTCCTTTTTGGTATATTTTGTTACTGAGCGATTTTAAGAGTGCTTTTTCCATTTATTCCACTACTGCTCTTCTTTTTTTTATGTATATTGTTACTGCACACTGTTTTAGAAGTGTCTTTTCTCATTTTCTTTCTCGCTGCCCTTTTTTAGAAGTTTCATTTTCGGTTTATTTTGTTAGGTACTCTCATATTTTTAGCGTATTCTTTACAGTTTATTTGATCCTTATTTAATATTTACTTGTTTCATATTCTTTTGATTTATTTTCGTAGTTCTTAGTTTATCATTTTCGAACAATGCCGAGAATATCAAGCGTTGTTTCAGAATATGGTACCACTTTCACACAAGAAAAAAAGAAGTGCTTTCCACCATTTATTCTGCGAAATCGAAAATCAAGCGCAAATATACTTTTGAGCGGCATCTAAAAAATACGGATCATATTGAATACCAAAAAGATATTTCACAGGATAAATTTGTCATTGATTAATGCACAGCTTTTGTTGGTGACAATATCTGTCCGTATCCCTGAGTTTCTTAAAACATATACCAACCAAGATATTCTCCATCTATCGACAATACGAAAGTGTTATGTGCCTAAGAAATTCGACAAAATAATAAATTAACTCAGGTCAAAACTAGGCGAAAATTACCTCTGGATAAGCGCAGATGCAATGACAGGAGAGAAAGGTATTGTTAACGTAACGGTTGGCATATTGCTTTCGGCAAATCCTCCAATGTCATTTTTAGTAGCTACAAAAATTAGATTGCGTGTCAACGTAAACGATATTACCAACACTATCATTAACAGCGTAAAAAATGTAGCTGTTGACGACTGCTTAGAAGTTCTATTATTTCTCTCAGATTCTACAAGCGTAATGTTAGGAACAAGTAACGAGCTCAAAAAAACGTTTCCCAAACATGTTACATGTAACATTTAACACATTCAACCATCTTACATTCTACGAAATGATGAATGATATTGAACCTTTTCTTCATCACTAGTTAACTGAACTGAATCAATACCATACAGTCGCAGGTTTGCACTTGCCATTACCTTGCACTTGAAAAAGGTTTTATTATGTGTTTGGTGGGTAGCAGGTGGAATTATCCGTTACGACTTTTCGGAAATAAATCAAACCGTCAACCGCTTCAGCACGTACAAGCAGCACACTTCCAGAAACAGCCTTCTTTAATCAATCGAGAGAAAGTCCTACTCTTACTGCAGCGCTAGACTTCGAGGGTCACTTCGGAGAGTTTCTAAACTTAAGCAGGACGCATTTCTGTACTCTTTTTATTCTCCTCACATTTTATTGATTTAGCGATTTTAGCATTATCGCTTTTTTTGCCACTTAACAATCGGATGAGCAGTTCCAAATCCGAGTTAATGTAATAAATGCAGTCCGCTATTCGTATGTAGAGAATCTAAAATCTAGCTAAAACGAATTCAAAGTAAACAACGCTTGCTTTCATTTTAGAAATAAAAACAAACGCTTGGTCGTATTACGCCTCGTCACTAAATGAAATAAGTTGCGATTCACAAATTTAACGAAAACAAGACCGATTCGTGTTTATTAGTCCCGTGGGGTTCGTGGTGCCTCGAGACTCGACAAAACACGAGTCTGTCTAGTCTCTGTTCATTTCGTGAAACATAACTCGTTTCTACAAGCTTAGGGAAATTTTACTGAATTGATTAATCGCCTGACTTATCACCTAATAAACCTACAGAAATGAGCATATTTTTCGTGCACTTCACGAAATTAACAGAGACTAGACAGGCTCATATTTTGTCGACTGTCGGGAAAACCAGCAGCCAACACGAACTAAGCGCACCTTGTTTTTGTAGGCTTACTTCTCACTACATTTCTGTGGAAGATGGTTGCTGTAGTTGAAATTGTCTTATATATATGCAAAGATATAACTAACATGTGATGAACTACAATACAGCAAAACGTGCATCTACACATACGGACATTAGTAATTTGTCTTTTTATTATGAATTACCATGGTATGACGTCGCTAGTCAAAACATGCTACGTGGGACTGTTGATAGGCTACTGATAGGTTACTGATCAGTAACCGCAATTGATGGGATTTCTTGCAATTAATCACATACCCCGATGGACGTGATATTAAAAAGATATACTCATATTTGTGAGTGAATTACAGACTAATGTTATATGCAACACATATTAATTTCTATAAAGAAATTGATTATTCTAACGCAATTAATAAAAATTTACATTAAAATTGCAACGGTGGTTCGACCCTGCGACTCGCTCTTGCCGCACAGCCCTCTATAGAAATCGATCGCTCTTTTTTACTTAGATGTTACGGAATTACTTACTTGTGTATGTTTCGAATACCATTTATCTTTGATCCCTTTTTATAGTAATCCTAAACAATTACATTATTGAACTAATATAATTGGAATTTTATTGATGTTTATGTCCTATTTAAATTATTATTATAAATTATAAAAAGGAAATATCAATAAAGTAAATATGCTAAATTGTAAGAAGAAGAAAGCTGACAAAGTAGGAAGAGAAAGGAAACGAAAGATAAAGGAAAAGCAACAGAGAAAGGACGTGAAGGCGTAGAAAGAGAAAGCTAAAGCAAATGCGAATATTTATAATTTAATTGATTATTAGCCATTGGTTTCAAAAAAAACGAATTTATTTATCCTCATAATCATTATTTATTAAAATAATGTTCAATCAAAAGTCTGAAGAATGAAGTTTGCCTATCAATACTTGGATAACTTATTAAACTCCAATAATACATTCTCCAAATATACGAAGCTCAATACTAACTTTACTTCAAAATTACTAATTAAGCGCATGTACATCGACAAGAATTGTGAATAATTTGACGTAACCGTAGTACCATAGTACCACGTAGTACCAACCATAGTCGTTGTCCTTACAAGGGAATAGCCGAAGACAGACAGAATCGTTTATTGATTTAATTGTACCTTGCTTTCATTACGGCAAAAAGCGAATACGACCATCTAATTATCTAAAACGCAGTGTTAATCTAAAATAGAATATTCTAAAGTACCAGCCATAATAAAATGTATTACCACTCCCAATGAATCCAACGAAATGTATATCAACGCATACAGTTCGATAATCAACGGTTTCTTTGCCCTCTCCATCAGCAACAGAATGAATTTTCGAGAGCATTTGTCGAGTTTATACCATTCCGCTAAGTAGCAGGACTCTATAATCTTATCGCTCTGTAACATAATTAGACAGATCTCAAATGCAATATTTAATTATTCATTGGCTTTTCAAAATTACCTTGTACATAATTTCATTGCCAAGCCAATGATACAACACCAATTGAGAAAATGTTGCAAATGAATACGAAATTAAACTAACAACATCTACCGTTTCTATATCCTTCTGTAAATATGTAATGATATTTAGTATTTAGTACAACTACAGCACACCGCATAAAAGAACGATTTATGGTTGCCCGATGTTACAGGAAATCACTATATGCAGCCACAGCCTAATAGTCTTTTTACTGAATCTCTGAAAATAGTCAAAGTATATGTTTAAATGTTGTGGGGCAATATAGTGAATAAGAACCTATTTTTTATATCTTGAATTTCGTGGTTGAAATGAATATATGCAGCTAAAAAAAAAACATGTCTCTTCCGATTTCCTCTTTCCGAACATCCTCTCTACACCTCCTAAACCAAGAAGTAAAAGTAAAACATGCCAACAAACGCAGCGAAGTTAGTCGCCCGGAATGAAATCAATGAAATCACGCTTCTCAAATTTTCTAAAGCGTATAGCAACGTATAATCAATCAGCTGTTTTCTATTTACGACGGCATAGCGGCATTAACGAACAACCATGTTATGGGAGATGCGAATAATAAGTTTTCTAGAAATCAATACAAATCAAAAGGTAAAATGTTTTAATAATGATAGCAAAGACTGTGGCGTATTATGTAAACACGAACACGAATGGTTCTCGAAACGGCTGTCCCGGATTAATTATATTATTATATAATAAATTAAAGTTAAACCGATACTTAAGTGTTTGGAAATTTACTTTTTGTGTGGTTTCAGCTACAATTTGGCTCCAAACAAGGGAGAAAAGACAATCATATATATCAAATTCTTGCTGAATTTTGTTTGGTTTTGAGGTTAAGTTCAAGGCAATTAATTTTATATAATTAGCGAATTTTGTTAGCTACTATGTGAAGTATGTTCCAATAAATATATTCATAGTAGTACATATTATGACAAAGAAAGGGCCTAATAGACCCTTGTCATGAATAATGTTGTTTGTTGAGCGAATATATTACAGAGACGCACGACTAATAGAAAGGCCAGCTGCGAGAGCTGCCTCTTTTATTTAAGTAACGATGTTTCCTACTACCATGGGGAACCATACATCGTTCTCTCTTGCTAAGTAAACGTAAAAGTAATAAGTGTCAATATTATTACTCCATCTACGTATTTCTATTATTTCAAAAGATATGTTTGTGAACTCTGTAAACAAACATAATGTTTGTGGATAGAGTCCACACCGTAATGAATTAATGATTTTGTGTCATGAATTCAGATGTACAATTTGTTTCAAAATTAATGTCACACCCCCATAGACGTGGTATCAAACTTTTTTCCTTGTGGGAGTGGCCTATATGGTGAATGGTCCCTTATTTACTGATTTACGTATATACTTAAATTACTTCCCTTTCAAATGAAATATTTCTATGTATTTCTATGTATTTTTAATGTCATTATATACTTGGAAATAAGCAATAGACATTAGCAAAAGATATGTTCTTCCAATTAAGAAGTGTATCTAAGAAAATTTTGATATTCTAGTAATAGTAATATATATCGCGTAAAGAATTATTTTATTACAGTTGCAAGAAATATTTATCTCAAACGGGTACTAAAATAAGACGAATTTACCTAGTAGGTATAAGTGGAACTAAATTCGAATGAATTTGGAATTTATATTTTTCCAAAGTAAATTGAATTTATTCTGTTGTAACACTTTATTAAGTTTGATATCTGATCGGTCAAACTTAGATGACGGTTTTCGATTGAATTTGGAAAGTAATCTATTATAATGCTTTCTGTGAAGCTTCTTATTTTGTGATCTAATTGTAGTTTATTCCCTTTCTTAATTCTAACGATTATAAAATGAAATAAATGATAAACTGTAAAAGTTTGCTGTTACAAATTACATAGTTGAGCTAGTGTTGAGTTAGTGTTGGACACCTCTTCCCTCGAATTTTTTTATTTTAGACTATGATTCATAAGTTGATCTGGATTTCAAATTAAGTAAACGTTCAATTGGAAAAAAAAATTATGACTATTGTCTGAGAAAACGAAATTATTTCAAAATTATTAAAAATGCTATTCGAATAAAGAAAGGATTTCTATTAAATAAAGAAGCAAGCTAACATGTTCTTCTTGATATAAGCAAGCATCGAAACTTAATCAATACAACAATTGGCGCAATTTTATGAGGAAAAGAGGAGACAGGGGTGACAAGGATATTAAGAAACGCAAACTCATTGAAGTGAAATGGGTTCATGTGAGTAGTATTAAGACATCTTATTATTTGGCCAACGTAAACAATTAAAGTTCTCCCTATCTTTATCTATTATTTAAAAAATTTAACTCAATAATCAACATTCAAAATTTGTAAGAAAATACACTCCGCCAAAAAAGTATCGCATAATTTAGTTTTGAATCATAAAAGTATCGCATAATCTTTGTTTGTAGCATAAAGTTGTAAATATACTTTAATGCGCTCTAAGATATAATTTCTATGATTGTTTAAATAAAATACAGGCCAAATAAAAACAAGAACTCATACTTGAGATTTTTATTAAAACAAGAAATTATAATTTTGGAAAGAAAAATTTCATAACAGTAGCTTTTAATACTGAGTATTGTCACCTCCGGCTTTTATGACCGCTCGCATACGGTTTGGCAGAGATTCGATTAACCTCCGTATATAAGCCTGATCCAAATTCTCCCACTCGTCACGGAGAGCATTTTCTAGTCCATGCAGGTCCGCTGGGGCAACATTTTGGGTTCATGTCCGGACTTACCGCAGGCCAATCTAAAACTGGAATACCAACATCGTTAAGGTATTCCTGGACGATTATTGCAACATGCGGTCGTGCATTATCGTGCATTAACACGAATTCGTTTCCTATAATTGGCGCATATGGTACTACATGTTCTTCTAAAATGTCCGTTATATACCTGTGGGCAGTCAGTGTACCTCTGTCTACTGGTACTAACTCTGTACGACCTGTTAAACAGATGCCTCCCCAAACCATAATAGAGCCACCAGCGAAATTAGGTCTAGGTCTGATATTACACTGCGAATAGCGCTCGCCGTCTTGTCCGTACACTGAGATACCCCTATCTGAAGTGTAAAGACCAAATCTTGACTCATCTGTGAAGAGTATATTGGCCCAGTCATTAGTGTTCCAATTTACATGTTATCTGGCAAACCTTAAGCGAGCCACTCGGTGGTTCCTAGTGAGACGAAGGGCTGTTATAACTACTGTAGCTCTTAATCCACTCTGTCGTAACCTATTCCGAATAGTTTGAGTACTCACACGAGTATTTCTGACTCTAGCCAAGTCGTTCTGCAATTGTCTCGCAGTTACATGTCTTCGACGTAATACTTGTAGTAAGTAGTAAGTAAATAGCGGTCATCTTGGCGAGTCGAACATCTTGGACGACCTGGTACAGGTCTTCTACTGTAATTGCCTGTTTCCCTATATCCGGCTACGGCTCTAGAAACACTTGACTGATTGATGTTCATCAAATAAGCAACGTATGCTTGAGATCGTCCATCTTCGATTAGAGCAACTATAGCAGCCACTTGTTCTGAAGTTAAATTGCTCATTTTAGTTTTAAAAGCGTCGGCACAGAACTCTGACTTCGTACTTTAAAATTTGTCCGTATTAGGAAGACTTTCAATAAACAACTGAACAAGCCTTACACATATGCATTTTTCTAAATGTGTTTTTTTAGAAAGAAAAAAGTAAAAAAGCTATGTTCCATGATTTTGTTAGTGTTTTTATAGTTCACATACACGAGGCAAACTTTTTGTGAACGTATAAAAATATCTTGGTTTATAAATGCCCTTTTTTAGTTTATGCGATACTTTTTTG